>JANJGN010001528.1:0-130451 GCA_026770705.1 Isurus oxyrinchus
TACCATGATTCTCAGTTTCGAATTACCCATGATTCGCACTGTGGAATTAGCGTTATTCTCAGTGTGTTATTACCGTTATTCTCACTGTGTAATTACCTTGATTCACACTGTGGTAATTCCGTGATTTTCAATGTGGAATTACCATGATTTAAACTGTGGAATTACAGTGATTCACACTGTGGAATTACCGTGACTCTCACTGTGTAAATACCGTAATTCATACTGTGGAATTACGGTGATTCACACTGTGGAATTAGCTTGATTCACACTGTGGAATTACCGTGATTCTCACTGTGAAATTACCATGATTCACACTGTGGAATTACCGTGATTCACACTCTGTAATTACCGTGATTCACACTGTGGAATTACTGTGATTCGCACTGTGGAAATACCATGATTCACACTCTGTATTTAGAGTGATTCGCACTGTATATTTACCGTGATTCACACTGTGTAAATACCGTGATTCACACTGTGGAATTACCGTGATTCTCAGTGTGGGAATTATCGTGATGCACACTGTGAAATTACCGTAATTCGCTCAGCAGAATTATCGTGTTTCACACTGTGGAATTACCGTGATTCACACTTTGGAATTACTAGTGATTCACTGTGTGGAATTACCGTGATTTGCTCAGTGGAATTACCCGTGATTCACAGTGTGGGAATACCATGATTCACAGTGTGCGATTACCGTGATTCACACTGTGGTATTACGTGATTCACACTGTGGAATTACCATGATTCGCACTGTGGTATTACCGTGATTCGCACTGTGGAATTACCATGATTCACACTTTTGAATTACCTTGATTCTCACTGTTATTACCGTGATTCGCACTGTGGAACTACCGTGATTCTACAGTGTGGTATTACCATGATTCGCACTGTGGGTTTACTGTGATTCTCAGTGTGGTATTACCGTCACTCGCACTGAGGAATTGCCATGATTCGCACTGTGAAATTGCCATGATTCGCACTGTGGAATTACCATGATTCTCAGTGTTGTTATTACCGTGATTCACACTGTGGAATTACCATGATACTGAGTTTGTACATACCGTTATTCACACTGTAAAATTGCCATGAATCACACAGTGGAATTACCGTGATTGACACTGTGGAATTACCGTGATTCTCAGTGTGTTATTACCGTGATTCGCACTGTGGAATTACCGTGATACTCAGTGAGTTATTACCATGATTCACATTGTGTAATTACTGTGATTCCACTCTGTAGAATTACCTTGATTCTCAGTGTGGTATTACCACGATTCTCACTGTGTAATTACTTTGATTCACACTGTGGGAATTACCGTTATTCTCAGTGTGGTATTACCATGATTCTCCCTGTGAAATTACCGTGATTCACTCTGTGGAATTACCCGTGATTCTCAGTGTGGTATTGCCATCGTTCTCACTGTGTAATTAACGTAATTCACTCTGTGGAATTACCGTGATTCTCAGTGTGGAATTACCATGATTCACACTGAGGATTTACTGTGATTCACTCTGTGGAATTACCATGATTCTCAGTGTGGTATTACTGTGATTCGCACTGTGGAATTATCGTGATTCACACTGTGGAATTACCATGATTCTCAGTGTGTTATTACCCGTGATTCACACAGTGGAATTCCCGTCATTCTCAGTGTGGTTATACCGTGTTTCACAATGTGTAATTACCGTGATTCACTCTTTGGAATTACCTTTATTCTCAGTTTGGTATTACTGTGATTAACACTGTGGATTTACAGTGATTCACCCTTTGGAATTACCGTGAATCTCAGTGTGGTATTACGGTGATTCACACTTTGGAATTACCGTGATTCTCAGTGTGGAATTACCATGATTCACACTGTGGAATTACTGTGATTCACTCTGTGGAATTACCGTGATTCTCAGTGTGGTATTACTGTGATTTGCAAGTGTGGAATTACCGTGATTTCACACTGTGGAATTACCATGATTCTCGCTGTGAAATTACCATGATTCACACTGTGGAATTACCGTGATTCACACTCTGTAATTACCGTGATTCACACTGTGGAATTACTGTGATTCGCACTGTGGAAATACATTGATTCACACTCTGTATTTTACCATGATTCGCACTGTATATTTACCGTATTTACCGTGATTCACACTGTATAAATACCGTGATTCACACTGTGGAATTACCGTGATTCTCAGTGTGGAATTATCGTGATGCTCACTGTGAAATTACCGTAATTCACTCAGCGGAATTATCGTGTTTCACACTGTGGAATTACCGTGATTCACACTTTGGAATTACTGTGATTCACTGTGTGGAATTACCGTGATTTGCTCAGTGGAATTACCGTGATTCACAGTGTGGAATACCATGATTCACAGTGTGCGATTACCGTGATTCACACTGTGGTATTACCGTGATTCACACTGTGGAATTACCATGATTCGCACTGTGGAATTACCGTGATTCGCACTGTGGAATTACCATGATTCACACTTTTGAATTACCTTGATTCTCACTGTTATTACCGTGATTCGCACTGTGGAACTACCGTGATTCTCAGTGTGGTATTACCATGATTCGCACTGTGGGTTTACTGTGATTCTCAGTGTGGTATTACCGTCACTCGCACTGAGGAATTGCCATGATTCGCACTGTGAAATTGCCATGATTCGCACTGTGGAATTACCATGATTCTCAGTGTGTTATTACCGTGATTCACACTGTGGAATTACCATGATACTGAGTTTGTACATACCGTTATTCACACTGTAAAATTGCCATGAATCACACAGTGGAATTACCGTGATTGACACTGTGGAATTACCGTGATTCTCAGTGTGTTATTACCGTGATTCGCACTGTGGAATTACCGTGATACTCAGTGAGTTATTACCATGATTCACACTGTGTAATTACTGTGATTCACTCTGTAGAATTACCTTGATTCTCAGTGTGGTATTACCACGATTCTCACTGTGTAATTACTTTGATTCACTCTGTGGAATTACCGTTATTCTCAGTGTGGTATTACCATGATTCTCCCTGTGAAATTACCGTGATTCACTCTGTGGAATTACCGTGATTCTCAGTGTGGTATTACCATCGTTCTCACTGTGTAATTAACGTAATTCACTCTGTGGAATTACCGTGATTCTCAGTGTGGAATTACCATGATTCACACTGAGGAATTACTGTGATTCACTCTGTGGAATTACCATGATTCTCAGTGTGGTATTACTGTGATTCGCACTGTGGAATTATCGTGATTCACACTGTGGAATTACCATGATTCTCAGTGTGTTATTACCGTGATTCACACAGTGGAATTCCCGTCATTCTCAGTGTGGTATTACCGTGTTTCACAATGTGTAATTACCGTGATTCACTCTTTGGAATTACCGTTATTCTCAGTTTGGTATTACTGTGATTAACACTGTGGATTTACAGTGATTCACCCTTTGGAATTACCGTGAATCTCAGTGTGGTATTACGGTGATTCACACTTTGGAATTACCGTGATTCTCAGTGTGGAATTACCATGATTCACACTGTGGAATTACTGTGATTCACTCTGTGGAATTACCGTGATTCTCAGTGTGGTATTACTGTGATTCGCAGTGTGGAATTACCGTGATTCACACTGTGGAATTTCCATGATTCTCGCTGTGAAATTACCATGATTCACACTGTGGAATTACCGTGATTCACACTCTGTAATTACCGTGATTCACACTGTGGAATTACTGTGATTCGCACTGTGGAAATACAATGATTCACACTCTGTATTTAGAGTGATGCGCACTGTATATTTACCGTGATTCACACTGTGTAAATACCGTGATTCACACTGTGGAATTACCGTGATTCTCAGTGTGGAATTATCGTGATGCACACTGTGAAATTACCGTAATTCACTCAGCGGAATTATCGTGTTTCACACTGTGGAATTACCGTGATTCACACTTTGGAATTACCGTGATTCACTGTGTGGAATTACCGTCATTTGCTCAGTGGAATTACCGTGATTCACAGTGTGGAAAACCATGATTCACAGTGTTCGATTACCGTGATTCACACTGTGGTATTACCGTGATTCACACTGTGGAATTACGATTATTCGCACTGTGGAATTACCGTGATTCGCACTGTGGAATTACCGTGATTCACACTTTTGAATTACTGTGATTCTCACTGTTATTACCGTGATTCGCACTGTGGAATTTACCGTGATTCTCAGTGTGGTATTACCATGATTCGCACTGTGGGTTTACCGTGATTCTCAGTGTGGTATTACCGTCACTCGCACTGAGGAATTGCCATGATTCGCACTGTGAAATTGCCATGATTCGCACTGTGGAATTACCATGATTCTCAGTGTGTTATTACCGTGATTCACACTGTGGAATTACCATGATACTGAGTTTGTACATACCGTTATTCACACTGTAAAATTGCCATGAATCACACAGTGGAATTACCGTGATTGACACTGTGGAATTACCGTGATTCTCAGTGTGTTATTACCGTGATTCGCACTGTGGAATTACCGTGATACTCAGTGAGTTATTACCATGATTCACACTGTGTAATTACTGTGATTCACTCTGTCGAATTACCTTGATTCTCGGTGTGGTATTACCACGATTCTCACTGTGTAATTACTTTGATTCACTCTGTGGAATTACCGTTATTCTCAGTGTGGTATTACCATGATTCTCCCTGTGAAATTACCGTGATTCACTCTGTGGAATTACCGTGATTCTCAGTGTGGTATTACCATCGTTCTCACTGTGTAATTAACGTAATTCACTCTGTGGAATTACCGTGATTCTCAGTGTGGAATTACCATGATTCACACTGAGGAATTACTGTGATTCACTCTGTGGAATTACCATGATTCTCAGTGTGGTATTACTGTGATTCGCACTGTGGAATTATCGTGATTCACACTGTGGAATTACCATGATTCTCAGTTTGTTATTACCGTGATTCACACAGTGGAATTCCCGTCATTCTCAGTGTGGTATTACCGTGTTTCACACTGTGTAATTACCGTGATTCACTCTTTGGAATTACCGTTATTCTCAGTTTGGTATTACTGTGATTAACACTGTGGATTTACAGTGATTCACCCTTTGGAATTACCGTGAATCTCAGTGTGGTATTACGGTGATTCACACTTCGGAATTACCGTGATTCTCAGTGTGGAATTACCATGATTCACACTGTGGAATTACTGTGATTCACTCTTTGGAATTACCGTGATTCTCAGTGTGGTATTACTGTGATTCGCAGTGTGGAATTACCGTGATTCACACTGTGGAATTACCATGATTCCCGCTGTGAAATTACCATGATTCACACTGTGGAATTACCGTGATTCACACTCTGTAATTACCGTGATTCACACTGTGGAATTACTGTGATTCGTACTGTGGAAATACAATGATTCACACTCTGTATTTACCGTGATTCGCACTGTATATTTACCGTGATTCACACTGTGTAAATACCGTGATTCACACTGTGGAATTACCGTGATTCTCAGTTTGGAATTATCGTGATGCACACTGTGAAATTACCGTAATTCGCTCAGCGGAATTATCGTGTTTCACACTGTGGAATTACCGTGATTCACACTTTGGAATTACCGTGATTCACTGTGTGGAATTAGCGTCATTTGCTCAGTGGAATTACCGTGATTCACAGTGTGGAAAACCATGATTCACAGTGTTCGATTACCGTGATTCACACTGTGGTATTACCGTGATTCACACTGTGGAATTACGATTATTCGCACTGTGGAATTACCGTGATTCGCACTGTGGAATTACCGTGATTCACACTTTTGAATTACTGTGATTCTCACTGTTATTACCGTGATTCGCACTGTGGAATTACCGTGATTCTCAGTGTGGTATTACCATGATTCGCACTGTGGGTTTACCGTGATTCTCAGTGTGGTATTACCGTCACTCGCACTGAGGAATTGCCATGATTCGCACTGTGAAATTGCCATGATTCGCACTGTGGAATTACCATGATTCTCAGTGTGTTATTACCGTGATTCACACTGTGGAATTACCATGATACTGAGTTTGTACATACCGTTATTCACACTGTAAAATTGCCATGAATCACACAGTGGAATTACCGTGATTGACACTGTGGAATTACCGTGATTCTCAGTGTGTTATTACCGTGATTCACACTGTGTAATTACCCTGATTCACTCTTTGGAATTACCGTTATTCTCAGTTTGGTATTACTGTGATTCGCACTGTGGAATTACAATGATTCACCCTTTGGAATTACCGTGAATCTCAGTGTGGTGTTACCGTGATTCATACTTTGGAATTACCGTGATTCTCAGTGTGGAATTACCATGATTCACTCTGTGTAATTACTGTGATTCACTCTGTAGAATTACCTTGATTCTCAGTGTGGTATTACCACGATTCTCACTGTGTAATTACTTTGATTCACTCTGTGGAATTACCGTTATTCTCAGTGTGGTATTACCATGATTCTCCCTCTGTAATTACGGTGATTTTCACTGTGGAATTACCGTGATTCTCAGTGTGGTATTACCATCGTTCTCACTGTGTAATTAACGTAATTCACTCTGTGGAATTACCGTGATTCTCAGTGTGGAATTACCGTGATTCACACTGTGGAATTACTGTGATTCACTCTGTGGAATTACCATGATTCTCTGTGTGGTATTACTGCGATTCACACTGTGGAATTACCGTGATTCACACTGTGGAATTAACATGATTCTCAGTCTGTTATTACCGTGATTCACACAGTGGAATTACCGTCATTCTCAGTGTGGTATTACCGTGATTCACACTGTGTAATTACCCTGATTCACTCTTTGGAATTACCGTTATTCTCAGTTTGGTATTACTGTGATTCGCACTGTGGAATTACAGTGATTCACCCTTTGGAATAACCGTGAATCTCAGTGTGGTATTACCGTGATTCACACTTTGGAATTACCGTGATTCTCAGTGTGGAATTACCATGATTCACACTGTGGAATTACTGTGGTTCACTCTGTGGAATTACTGTGATTCTCAGTGTGGTATTACTCTGATTTGCACTGTGGAATTACCGTGATTCACACTGTGGAATAACCATGATTCTCAGTGTGGTATTGCTCTGATTCGCACTGTGGAATTGCCGTGATTCACACTGTGGAACTACCGTGATTCTCAGTGTGGTATTACCGTGATTCGCACTGTGGGTTTACCGTGATTCTCAGTGTGGTATTACAGTCACTCGCACTGAGGAATTGCCATGATTCGCACTGTGAAATTGCCATGATTCGCACTGTGGAATTACCATGATTCTCAGTGTGTTATTACCGTGATTCACACTGTGGAATTACCATGATACTGAGTTTGTACATACCGTTATTCACACTGTAAAATTGCCATGAATCACACAGTGGAATTACCGTGATTGACACTGTGGAATTACCGTGATTCTCAGTGTGTTATTACCGTGATTCGCACTGTGGAATTACCGTGATACTCAGTGAGTTATTACCATGATTCACACTGTGTAATTACTGTGATTCACTCTGTAGAATTACCTTGATTCTCAGTGTGGTATTACCACGATTCTCACTGTGTAATTACTTTGATTCACTCTGTGGAATTACCGTTATTCTCAGTGTGGTATTACCATGATTCTCCCTGTGAAATTACCGTGATTCACTCTGTGGAATTACCGTGATTCTCAGTGTGGTATTACCATCGTTCTCACTGTGTAATTAACGTAATTCACTCTGTGGAATTACCGTGATTCTCAGTGTGGAATTACCATGATTCACACTGAGGAATTACTGTGATTCACTCTGTGGAATTACCATGATTCTCAGTGTGGTATTACGATGATTCGCACTGTGGAATTATCGTGATTCACACTGTGGAATTACCATGATTCTCAGTGTGTTATTACCGTGATTCACACAGTGGAATTACCGTCATTCTCAGTGTGGTATTACCGTGTTTCACACTGTGTAATTACCGTGATTCACTCTTTGGAATTACCGTTATTCTCAGTTTGGTATTACTGTGATTAACACTGTGGATTTACAGTGATTCACCCTTTGGAATTACCGTGAATCTCAGTGTGGTATTACGGTGATTCACACTTTGGAATTACAGTGATTCTCAGTGTGGAATTACCATGATTCACACTGTGGAATTACTGTGATTCACTCTGTGGAATTACCGTGATTCTCAGTGTGGTATTACTGTGATTCGCACTGTGGAATTACCGTGATTCACACTGTGGAATTACCATGATTCTCGCTGTGAAATTACCATGATTCACACTGTGGAATTACCGTGATTCACACTCTGTAATTACCGTGATTCACACTGTGGAATTACTGTGATTCGCACTGTGGAAATACCATGATTCACACTCTGTATTTACCGTGATTCGCACTGTATATTTACCGTGATTCACACTGTGTAAATACCGTGATTCACACTGTGGAATTACCGTGATTCTCAGTGTGGAATTATCGTGATGCACACTGTGAAATTACCGTAATTCGCTCAGCGGAATTATCGTGTTTCACACTGTGGAATTACCGTGATTCACACTTTGGAATTACCATGATTCACTGTGTGGAATTACCGTGATTTGCTCAGTAGAATTACCATGATTCACCGTGTGGAATACCATGATTCACAGTGTTCGATTACCGTGATTCACACTGTGGTATTACCGTGATTCACACTGTGGAATTACCATTATTCACACTGTGGAATTACCATGATGCGCACTGTGGAATTACCGTGATTCACACTTTTGAATTACTGTGATTCTCACTGTTATTACCGTGATTCGCACTGTGGAATTACCGTGATTCTCAGTGTGGTATTACCATGATTCGCACTGTGGGTTTACCGTGATTCTCAGTGTGGTATTACCGTCACTCGCACTGAGGAATTGCCATGATTCGCACTGTGAAATTGCCATGATTCGCACTGTGGAATTACCATGATTCTCAGTGTGTTATTACCGTGATTCACACTGTGGAATTACCATGATACTGAGTTTGTACATACCGTTATTCACACTGTAAAATTGCCATGAATCACACAGTGGAATTACCGTGATTGACACTGTGGAATTACCGTGATTCTCAGTGTGTTATTACCGTGATTCGCACTGTGGAATTACCGTGATACTCAGTGAGTTATTACCATGATTCACACTGTGTAATTACTGTGATTCACTCTGTAGAATGACCTTGATTCTCAGTGTGGTATTACCACGATTCTCACTGTGTAATTACTTTGATTCACTCTGTGGAATTACCGTTATTCTCAGTGTGGTATTACCATGATTCTCCCTGTGTAATTACGGTGATTCACTCTGTGGAATTACCGTGATTCTCAGTGTGGTATTACCATCGTTCTCACTGTGTAATTAACGTAATTCACTCTGTGGAATTACCGTGATTCTCAGTGTGGAATTACCGTGATTCACACTGTGGAATTACTGTGATTCACTCTGTGGAATTACCATGATTCTCAGTGTGGTATTACTGTGATTCACACTGTGGAATTACCGTGATTCACACTGTGGAATTACCATGATTCTCAGTGTGTTATTACCGTGATTCACACAGTGGAATTACCGTCATTTTCAGTGTGGTATTACCGTGATTCACATTGCGTAATTACCCTGATTCACTCTTTGGAATTACCGTTATTCTCAGTTTGGTATTACTGTGATTCGCACTGTGGAATTACAGTGATTCACCCTTTGGAATTACCGTGAATCTCAGTGTGGTATTACCGTGATTCACACTTTGGAATTACCGTGATTCTCAGTGTGGAATTACCATGATTCACACTGTGGAATTACTTTGGTTCACTCTGTGGAATTACTGTGATTCTCAGTGTGGTATTACTCTGATTTGCACTGTGGAATTACCGTGATTCACACTGTGGAATTACCATGATTCTCAGTGTGGTATTGCTCTGATTCGCACTGTGGAATTACCGTGATTCACAATGTGGAATTATCATGATTCTCAGTGTGTTATTACCGTGATTCACACAGTGGAATTACCGTCATTCTCAGTGTGGTATTACCGTGATTCACACTGTGTAATTACCCTGATTCACTCTTTGGAATTACCGTTATTCTCAGTTTGGTATTACTGTGATTCGCACTGTGGAATTACAATGATTCACCCTTTGGAATTACCGTGAATCTCAGTGTGGTATTACCGTGATTCATACTTTGGAATTACCGTGATTCTCAGTGTGGAATTACCATGATTCACTCTGTGGAATTACCGTTATTCTCAGTGTGGTATTACCATGATTCTCCCTCTGTAATTACGGTGATTTTCACTGTGGAATTACCGTGATTCTCAGTGTGGTATTACCATAGTTCTCACTGTGTAATTAACGTAATTCACTCTGTGGAATTACCGTGATTCTCAGTGTGGAATTACCGTGATTCACACTGTGGAATTACTGTGATTCACTCTGTGGAATTACCATGATTCTCTGTGTGGTATTACTGCGATTCACACTGTGGAATTACCGTGATTCACACTGTGGAATTACCATGATTCTCAGTCTGTTATTACCGTGATTCACACAGTGGAATTACCGTCAATCTCAGTGTGGTATTACCGTGATTCACACTGTGTAATTACCCTGATTCACTCTTTGGAATTACCGTTATTCTCAGTTTGGTATTACTGTGATTCGCACTGTGGAATTACAGTGATTCACCCTTTGGAATTACCGTGATTCTCAGTGTGGTATTACCGTGATTCACACTTTGGAATTACCGTGATTCTCAGTGTGGAATTACCATGATTCACACTGTGGAATTACTGTGGTTCACTCTGTGGAATTACTGTGATTCTCAGTGTGGTATTACTCTGATTTGCACTGTGGAATTACCGTGATTCACACTGTGGAATAACGATGATTCTCAGTGTGGTATTGCTCTGCTTCGCACTGTGGAATTGCCGTGATTCACACTGTGGAACTACCGTGATTCTCAGTGTGGTATTATCGTGATTCGCACTGTGGGTTTACCGTGATTCTCAGTGTGGTATTACAGTCACTCGCACTGAGGAATTGCCATGATTCGCACTGTGAAATTGCCATGATTCGCACTGTGGAATTACCATGATTCTCAGTGTGTTATTACCGTGATTCACACTGTGGAATTACCATGATACTGAGTTTGTACATACCATTATTCACACTGTAAAATTGCCATGAATCACACAGTGGAATTACCGTGATTGACACTGTGGAATTACCGTGATTCTCAGTGTGTTATTACCGTGATTCGCACTGTGGAATTACCGTGATACTCAGTGAGTTATTACCATGATTCACACTGTGTAATTACTGTGATTCACTCTGTAGAATTACCTTGATTCTCAGTGTGGTATTACCACGATTCTCACTGTGTAATTACTTTGATTCACTCTGTGGAATTACCGTTATTCTCAGTGTGGTATTACCATGATTCTCCCTGTGAAATTACCGTGATTCACTCTGTGGAATTACCGTGATTCTCAGTGTGGTATTACCATCGTTCTCACTGTGTAATTAACGTAATTCTCTCTGTGGAATTACCGTGATTCTCAGTGTGGAATTACCGTGATTCACACTGTGGAATTACTGTGATTCACTCTGTGGAATTACCATGATTCTCAGTGTGGTATTACTGTGATTCACACTGTGGAATTACCGTGATTCACACTGTGGAATTACCATGATTCTCAGTCTGTTATTACCGTGATTCACACAGTGGAATTACCGTCAATCTCAGTGTGGTATTACCGTGATTCACACTGTGTAATTACCCTGATTCACTCTTTGGAATTACCGTTATTCTCAGTTTGGTATTACTGTGATTCGCACTGTGGAATTACAGTGATTCACCCTTTGGAATTACCGTGAATCTCAGTGTGGTATTACCGTGATTCACACTTTGGAATTACCGTGATTCTCAGTGTGGAATTACCATGATTCACACTGTGGAAGTACTGTGGTTCACTCTGTGGAATTACTGTGATTCTCAGTGTGGTATTACTCTGATTTGCACTGTGGAATTACCGTGATTCACACTGTGGAATAACCATGATTCTCAGTGTGGTATTGCTCTGCTTCGCACTGTGGAATTGCCGTGATTCACACTGTGGAACTACCGTGATTCTCAGTGTGGTATTACCATGATTCGGACTGTGGGTTTACCGTGATTCTCAGTGTGGTATTACAGTCACTCGCACTGAGGAATTGCCATGATTCGCACTGTGAAATTGCCATGATTCGCACTGTGGAATTACCATGATTCTCAGTGTGTTATTACCGTGATTCACACTGTGGAATTACCATGATACTGAGTTTGTACATACCGTTATTCACACTGTAAAATTGCCATGAATCACACAGTGGAATTACCGTGATTGACACTGTGGAATTACCGTGATTCTCAGTGTGTTATTACCGTGATTCGCACTGTGGAATTACCGTGATACTCAGTGAGTTATTACCATGATTCACACTGTGTAATTACTGTGATTCACTCTGTAGAATTACCTTGATTCTCAGTGTGGTATTACCACGATTCTCACTGTGTAATTACTTTGATTCACTCTGTGGAATTACCGTTATTCTCAGTGTGGTATTACCATGATTCTCCCTCTGTAATTACGGTGATTTTCACTGTGGAATTACCGTGATTCTCAGTGTGGTATTACCATCGTTCTCACTGTGTAATTAAAATAATTCACTCTGTGGAATTACCGTGATTCTCAGTGTGGAATTACCGTGATTCACACTGTGGAATTACTGTGATTCACTCTGTGGAATTACCATGATTCTCTGTGTGGTATTACTGTGATTCACACTGTGGAATTACCGTGATTCACACTGTGGAATTACCATGATTCTCAGTCTGTTATTACCGTGATTCACACAGTGGAATTACCGTCATTCTCAGTGTGGTATTACCGTGATTCACACTGTGTAATTACCCTGATTCACTCTTTGGAATTACCGTTATTCTCAGTTTGGTATTACTGTGATTCGCACTGTGGAATTACAATGATTCACCCTTTGGAATTACCGTGAATCTCAGTGTGGTATTACCGTGATTCATACTTTGGAATTACCGTGATTCTCAGTGTGGAATTACCATGATTCACACTGTGGAATTACTGTGATTCACTCTGTGGAATTACTGTGATTCTCAGTGTGGTATTACTCTGATTTGCACTGTGGAATTACCGTGATTCACACTGTGGAATTACCATGATTCTCAGTGTGGTATTACTGTGATTCGCACTGTGGAATTACCGTGATTCACACTGTGGAATTACCATGATTCTTAGTGTGGTATTACCGTGATTCACACTGTGGCATTACCATGATTTTCAGTGTGTTGTTACCGTGATTCACACTGTGGAATTACCATGATTCTCCCTGTGTAATTACCGTGATTCACTCTGTGGAATTACCATGATTCTCAGTGTGGTATTACCATGGTTCTCACTGCGTAATTACCGTAATTCACTCTGTGGAATTACCGTGATTCTCAGTGTGGTATTACTGTGATTCGCACTGTGGAATTACCGTGATTCACACTGTGGAATTACCATGATTCTCAGTGTGGTATTACTGTGATTCACACTGTGGAATTACCGTGATTCACACTGTGGAATTACCATGATTCTCAGTGTCGTATTACCGTGATTCACACTGTGGAATTACCATGATTCACTCTGTGGAATTACCGTGATTCTCAGTGTGGAATTACCATGATTCACACTGTGTACTTACCGTGATTCACACTGTGGTATTTCCGTGATTTTCACTGTGGAATTACCATGATTTAAACTGTGGAATTACCGTGATTCACACTGTGGAATTACCATGACTCTCACTGTGTAAATACCGTAATTCATACTGTGGAATTACGGTGATTCGCACTGTGGAATTACCTTGATTCACACTGTGGAATTACCGTGATTCTCACTGTGAAATTACCGTGATTCACACTGTGGAATTACCGTGATTCACACTCTGTAATTACCGTGATTCACACTGTGGAATTACTGTGACTCGCACTGTGGAAATACCATGATTCACACTCTGTATTTACCGTGATTCGCACAGTATATTTACCGTGATTCACACTGTATAAATACCGTGATTCACAGTGTGGAATTACCGTGATTCTCAGTGTGGAATTATCGTGATGCACACTGTGAAATTACCGTAATTCGCTCAGCGGAATTATCGTGTTTCACACTGTGGAATTACCGTGATTCACACTTTGGAATTATTGTGATTCACTGTGTGGAATTACCGTGATTTGCTCAGTGGAATTACCGTGATTCACAGTGTGGAATACCATGATTCACAGTGTGCGATTACCGTGATTCACACTGTGGTATTACCGTGATTCACACTGTGGAATTACCATGATTCGCACTGTGGAATTACCGTGATTCGCACTGTGGAATTACCGTGATTCACACTTTTGAATTACCGTGATTCTCACTGTTATTACCGTGATTCGCACTGTGGAACTACCGTGATTCTCAGTGTGGTATTACCATGATTCGCACTGTGGGTTTACCGTGATTCTCAGTGTGGTATTACCGTCACTCGCACTGAGGAATCGCCATGATTCGCACTGTGAAATTGCCATGATTCGCACTGTGGAATTACCATGATTCTCAGTGTGTTATTAAAGTGATTCACACTGTGGAATTACCATGATACTGAGTTTGTACATACCATTATTCACACTGTAAAATTGCCATGAATCACACAGTGGAATTACCGTGATTGACACTGTGGAATTACCGTGATTCTCAGTGTGTTATTACCGTGATTCGCACTGTGGAATTACCGTGATACTCAGTGAGTTATTACCATGATTCACACTGTGGAATTACCGTGATTCATACTGTGGAATTACCATGATTCTCAGTGTGGTATTACCGAGATTCAGAAAGTGGAATTACCGTGATTCTCAGTGTGGTATTACCGTGATTCACACTGTGGAATTACCGTGATTCACTCTGTGGAATTACCGTGATTCTCAGTGTGGTATTACTGTGATTCGCACTGTGTAATTACCGTGATACTCAGTGTGGTATTACCACGATTCTCACTCTGCACTTCCTGTGATTCACTCTGTGGAATTACTGTTATTCTCAGTGTGGTATTACCATGATTCTCAGTGTGTTGTTACCGTGATTCACACTGTGGAATTACTGTGATTCACTCTGTGGAATTTCCGTGATTTTCACTGTGGAATTACCATGATTTAAACTGTGGAATTACCGTGATGCACACTGTGGAATTACCGTGACTCTCACTGTGTAAATACCGTAATTCATACTGTGGAATTACGGTGATTCACACTGTGGAATTACCTTGATTCACACTGTGGAATTACGATGATTCTCACTATGTAATTACCGTGATTCACAGTGTGGTATTACCATGATTCTCACTGTGTAATTACTGTGATTCAATCTGTGGAATTACCGTGATTCTCAATGTGGTATTACCATGATTCGCACTGTGTAATTACTGTGATTCACTCTGTGGAATTACCGTGATTCTCAGTGTGGAATTACCATGATTCACACTGTGTACTTACCGTGATTCACACTTTGGAATTACCGTGATTCTCAGTGTGGAATTACCATGATTCTCAGTTTCGAATTACCATGATTCGCACTGTGGAATTAGCGTTATTCTCAGTGTGTTATTACCGTTATTCTCACTGTGTAATTACCTTGATTCACACTGTGGTATTTCCGTGATTTTCACTGTGGAATTACCATGATTTAAACTGTGGAATTACCGTGATTCACACTGTGGAATTACCGTGACTCTCACTGTGTAAATACCGTAATTCATACTGTGGAATTACGGTGATTCACACTGTGGAATTACCTTGATTCACACTGTGGAATTACCGTGATTCTCACTGTGAAATTACCATGATTCACACTGTGGAATTACCGTGATTCACACTCTGTAATTACCGTGATTCACACTGTGGAATTACTGTGATTCGCACTGTGGAAATACCATGATTCACACTCTGTATTTACCGTGATTCGCACTGTATATTTACCGTGATTCACACTGTGTAAATACCGTGATTCACACTGTGGAATTACCGTGATTCTCAGTGTGGAATTATCGTGATGCACACTGTGAAATTACCGTAATTCGCTCAGCGGAATTATCGTGTTTCACACTGTGGAATTACCGTGATTCACACTTTGGAATTACTGTGATTCACTGTGTGGAATTACCGTGATTTGCTCAGTGGAATTACCGTGATTCACAGTGTGGAATACCATGATTCACAGTGTGCGATTACCGTGATTCACACTGTGGTATTACCGTGATTCACACTGTGGAATTACCATGATTCGCACTGTGGAATTACCGTGATTCGCACTGTGGAATTACCGTGATTCACACTTTTGAATTACCTTGATTCTCACTGTTATTACCGTGATTCGCACTGTGGAACTACCGTGATTCTCAGTGTGGTATTACCATGATTCGCACTGTGGGTTTACCGTGATTCTCAGTGTGGTATTACCGTCACTCGCACTGAGGAATTGCCATGATTCGCACTGTGAAATTGCCATGATTCGCACTGTGGAATTACCATGATTCTCAGTGTGTTATTACCGTGATTCACACTGTGGAATTACCATGATACTGAGTTTGTACATACCGTTATTCACACTGTAAAATTGCCATGAATCACACAGTGGAATTACCGTGATTGACACTGTGGAATTACCGTGATTCTCAGTGTGTTATTACCGTGATTCGCACTGTGGAATTACCGTGATACTCAGTGAGTTATTACCATGATTCACAGTGTGGAATTACCGTGATTCATACTGTGGAATTACCATGATTCTCTGTGTGGTATTACCGTGATTCACACTGTGGCATTACCATGATTCTCAGTGTGTTATTACCGAGATTCAGAATGTGGAATTATCGTGATTCTCAGGGTGGTATTACCGTGATTCACACTGTGGAATTACCGTGATTCACTCTGTGGAATTACCGTGATTCTCAGTGTGGTATTACTGTGATTCGCACTGTGTAATTACCATGATACTCAGTGTGGTATTACCACGATTCTCACTCTGCACTTACTGTGATTCACTCTGTGGAATTACTGTTATTCTCAGTGTGGTATTACCATGATTCTCAGTGTGTTGTTACCGTGATTCACACTGTGGAATTACTGTGATTCACTCTGTGGAATTTCCGTGATTTTCACTGTGGAATTACCATGATTTAAACTGTGGAATTACCGTGATGCACACTGTGGAATTACCGTGACTCTCACTGTGTAAATACCGTAATTCATACTGTGGAATTACGGTGATTCACACTGTGGAATTACCTTGATTCACACTGTGGAATTACGATGATTCTCACTATGTAATTACCGTGATTCACAGTGTGGTATTACCATGATTCTCACTGTGTAATTACTGTGATTCAATCTGTGGAATTACCGTGATTCTCAATGTGGTATTACCATGATTCGCACTGTGTAATTGCTGTGATTCTCTCTGTGGAATTACCGTGATTCTCAGTGTGGAATTACCATGATTCACACTGTGTACTTACCGTGATTCACACTTTGGAATTACCGTGATTCTCAGTGTGGAATTACCATGATTCTCAGTTTCGAATTACCATGATTCGCACTGTGGAATTAGCGTTATTCTCAGTGTGTTATTACCGTTATTCTCACTGTGTAATTACCTTGATTCACACTGTGGTATTTCCGTGATTTTCACTGTGGAATTACCATGATTTAAACTGTGGAATTACCGTGATTCACACTGTGGAATTACCGTGACTCTCACTGTGTAAATACCGTAATTCATACTGTGGAATTACGGTGATTCACACTGTGGAATTACCTTGATTCACACTGTGGAATTACCGTGATTCTCACTGTGAAATTACCATGATTCACACTGTGGAATTACCGTGATTCACACTCTGTAATTACCGTGATTCACACTGTGGAATTACTGTGATTCGCACTGTGGAAATACCATGATTCACACTCTGTATTTACCGTGATTCGCACTGTATATTTACCGTGATTCACACTGTGTAAATACCGTGATTCACACTGTGGAATTACCGTGATTCTCAGTGTGGAATTATCGTGATGCACACTGTGAAATTACCGTAATTCGCTCAGCGGAATTATCGTGTTTCACACTGTGGAATTACCGTGATTCACACTTTGGAATTACTGTGATTCACTGTGTGGAATTACCGTGATTTGCTCAGTGGAATTACCGTGATTCACAGTGTGGAATACCATGATTCACAGTGTGCGATTACCGTGATTCACACTGTGGTATTACCGTGATTCACACTGTGGAATTACCATGATTCGCACTGTGGAATTACCGTGATTCGCACTGTGGAATTACCGTGATTCACACTTTTGAATTACCTTGATTCTCACTGTTATTACCGTGATTCGCACTGTGGAACTACCGTGATTCTCAGTGTGGTATTACCATGATTCGCACTGTGGGTTTACCGTGATTCTCAGTGTGGTATTACCGTCACTCGCACTGAGGAATTGCCATGATTCGCACTGTGAAATTGCCATGATTCGCACTGTGGAATTACCATGATTCTCAGTGTGTTATTACCGTGATTCACACTGTGGAATTACCATGATACTGAGTTTGTACATACCGTTATTCACACTGTAAAATTGCCATGAATCACACAGTGGAATTACCGTGATTGACACTGTGGAATTACCGTGATTCTCAGTGTGTTATTACCGTGATTCGCACTGTGGAATTACCGTGATACTCAGTGAGTTATTACCATGATTCACAGTGTGGAATTACCGTGATTCATACTGTGGAATTACCATGATTCTCTGTGTGGTATTACCGTGATTCACACTGTGGCATTACCATGATTCTCAGTGTGTTATTACCGAGATTCAGAATGTGGAATTATCGTGATTCTCAGTGTGGTATTACCGTGATTCACACTGTGGAATTACCGTGATTCACTCTGTGGAATTACCGTGATTCTCAGTGTGGTATTACTGTGATTCGCACTGTGTAATTACCATGATACTCAGTGTGGTATTACCACGATTCTCACTCTGCACTTACTGTGATTCACTCTGTGGAATTACTGTTATTCTCAGTGTGGTATTACCATGATTCTCAGTGTGTTGTTACCGTGATTCACACTGTGGAATTACTGTGATTCACTCTGTGGAATTTCCGTGATTTTCACTGTGGAATTACCATGATTTAAACTGTGGAATTACCGTGATGCACACTGTGGAATTACCGTGACTCTCACTGTGTAAATACCGTAATTCATACTGTGGAATTACGGTGATTCACACTGTGGAATTACCTTGATTCACACTGTGGAATTACGATGATTCTCACTATGTAATTACCGTGATTCACAGTGTGGTATTACCATGATTCTCACTGTGTAATTACTGTGATTCAATCTGTGGAATTACCGTGATTCTCAATGTGGTATTACCATGATACGCACTGTGTAATTGCTGTGATTCTCTCTGTGGAATTACCGTGATTCTCAGTGTGGAATTACCATGATTCACACTGTGTACTTACCGTTATTCACACTTTGGAATTACCGTGATTCTCAGTGTGGAATTACCATGATTCTCAGTTTCGAATTACCATGATTCGCACTGTGGAATTAGTGTTATTCTCAGTGTGTTATTACCGTTATTCTCACTGTGTAATTACCTTGATTCACACTGTGGTATTTCCGTGATTTTCACTGTGGAATTACCATGAATTAAACTGTGGAATTACCGTGATTCACACTGTGGAATTACCGTGACTCTCACTGTGTAAATACCGTAATTCATACTGTGGAATTACGGTGATTCACACTGTGGAATTACCTTGATTCACACTGTGGAATTACCGTGATTCTCACTGTGAAATTACCATGATTCACACTGTGGAATTACCGTGATTCACACTCTGTAATTACCGTGATTCACACTGTGGAATTACTGTGATTCGCACTGTGGAAATACCATGATTCACACTCTGTATTTACCGTGATTCGCACTGTGTATTTACCGTGATTCACACTGTGTAAATACCGTGATTCACACTGTGGAATTACCGTGATTCTCAGTGTGGAATTATCGTGATGCACACTGTGAAATTACCGTAATTCGCTCAGCGGAATTATCGTGTTTCACACTGTGGAATTACCGTGATTCACACTTTGGAATTACTGTGATTCACTGTGTGGAATTACCGTGATTTGCTCAGTGGAATTACCGTGATTCACAGTGTGGAATACCATGATTCACAGTGTGCGATTACCGTGATTCACACTGTGGTATTACCGTGATTCACACTGTGGAATTACCATGATTCGCACTGTGGAATTACCGTGATTCGCACTGTGGAATTACCGTGATTCACACTTTTGAATTACCTTGATTCTCACTGTTATTACCGTGATTCGCACTGTGGAACTACCGTGATTCTCAGTGTGGTATTACCATGATTCGCACTGTGGGTTTACCGTGATTCTCAGTGTGGTATTACCGTCACTCGCACTGAGGAATTGCCATGATTCGCACTGTGAAATTGCCATGATTCGCACTGTGGAATTACCATGATTCTCAGTGTGTTATTACCGTGATTCACACTGTGGAATTACCATGATACTGAGTTTGTACATACCGTTATTCACACTGTAAAATTGCCATGAATCACACAGTGGAATTACCGTGATTGACACTGTGGAATTACCGTGATTCTCAGTGTGTTATTACCGTGATTCGCACTGTGGAATTACCGTGATACTCAGTGAGTTCTTACCATGATTCACACTGTGGAATTACCGTGATTCATACTGTGGAATTACCATGATTCTCAGTGTGGTATTACCGTGATTCACACTGTGGCATTACCATGATTCTCAGTGTGTTATTACCGAGATTCAGAATGTGGAATTACCGTGATTCTCAGTGTGGTATTACCGTGATTCACACTGTGGAATTACCGTGATTCACTCTGTGGAATTACCGTGATTCTCAGTGTGGTATTACTGTGATTCGCACTGTGTAATTACCGTGATACTCAGTGTGGTATTACCACGATTCTCACTCTGCACTTCCTGTGATTCACTCTGTGGAATTACTGTTATTCTCAGTGTGGTATTACCATGATTCTCAGTGTGTTGTTACCGTGATTCACACTGTGGAATTACTGTGATTCACTCTGTGGAATTTCCGTGATTTTCACTGTGGAATTACCATGATTTAAACTGTGGAATTACCGTGATGCACACTGTGGAATTACCGTGACTCTCACTGTGTAAATACCGTAATTCATACTGTGGAATTACGGTGATTCACACTGTGGAATTACCTTGATTCACACTGTGGAATTACGATGATTCTCACTATGTAATTACCGTGATTCACAGTGTGGTATTACCATGATTCTCACTGTGTAATTACTGTGATTCAATCTGTGGAATTACCGTGATTCTCAATGTGGTATTACCATGATTCGCACTGTGTAATTACTGTGATTCACTCTGTGGAATTACCGTGATTCTCAGTGTGGAATTACCATGATTCACACTGTGTACTTACCGTGATTCACACTTTGGAATTACCGTGATTCTCAGTGTGGAATTACCATGATTCTCAGTTTCGAATTACCATGATTCGCACTGTGGAATTAGCGTTATTCTCAGTGTGTTATTACCGTTATTCTCACTGTGTAATTACCTTGATTCACACTGTGGTATTTCCGTGATTTTCACTGTGGAATTACCATGATTTAAACTGTGGAATTACCGTGATTCACACTGTGGAATTACCGTGACTCTCACTGTGTAAATACCGTAATTCATACTGTGGAATTACGGTGATTCACACTGTGGAATTACCTTGATTCACACTGTGGAATTACCGTGATTCTCACTGTGAAATTACCATGATTCACACTGTGGAATTACCGTGATTCACACTCTGTAATTACCGTGATTCACACTGTGGAATTACTGTGATTCGCACTGTGGAAATACCATGATTCACACTCTGTATTTACCGTGATTCGCACTGTATATTTACCGTGATTCACACTGTGTAAATACCGTGATTCACACTGTGGAATTACCGTGATTCTCAGTGTGGAATTATCGTGATGCACACTGTGAAATTACCGTAATTCGCTCAGCGGAATTATCGTGTTTCGCACTGTGGTATTACCGTGATACTCAGTGAGTTATTACCATGATTCACACTGTGTAATTACTGTGATTCACTCTGTAGAATTACCTTGATTCTCAGTGTGGTATTACCACGATTCTCACTGTGTAATTACTTTGATTCACTCTGTGGAATTACCGTTATTCTCAGTGTGGTATTACCATGATTCTACCTGTGTAATTATGGTGATTCACTCTGTGGAATTACCGTGATTCTCAGTGTGGTATTACCATCGTTCTCACTGTGTAATTAACGTAATTCACTCTGTGGAATTACCGTGATTCACACTGTGGAATTACCATGATTCTCAGTGTGTTATTACCGTGATTCACACAGTGGAATTACCGTCATTCTCAGTGTGGTATTACCGTGATTCACACTGTGTAATTGCCCTGATTCACTCTTTGGAATTACCGTTATTCTCAGTTTGGTATTACTGTGATTCGCACTGTGGAATTACAGTGATTCACCCTTTGGAATTACCGTGAATCTCAGTGTGGTATTACCGTGATTCACACTTTGGAATTACCGTGATTCTCAGTGTGGAATTACCATGATTCACACTGTGGAATTACTGTGGTTCACTCTGTGGAATTACTGTGATTCTCAGTGTGGTATTACTCTGATTTGCACTGTGGAATTACCGTGATTCACACTGTGGAATTACCATGATTCTCAGTGTGGTATTACTGTGATTCGCACTGTGGAATTACCGTGATTCACACTGTGGAATTACCATGATTCTCAGTGTGTTATTACCGTGATTCACACAGTGGAATTACCGTCATTCTCAGTGTGGTATTACCGTGATTCACACTGTGTAATTACCCTGATTCACTCTTTGGAATTACCGTTATTCTCATTTTGGTATTACTGTGATTCGCACTGTGGAATTACAGTGATTCACCCTTTGGAATTACCGTGAATCTCAGTGTGGTATTACCGTGATTCACACTTTGGAATTACCGTGATTCTCAGTGTGGAATTACCATGATTCACACTGTGGAATTACTGTGATTCACTCTGTGGAATTACTGTGATTCTCAGTGTGGTATTACTCTGATTTGCACTGTGGAATTACCGTGATTCACACTGTGGAATTACCATGATTCTCAGTGTGGTATTACTGTGATTCGCACTGTGGAATTACCGTGATTCACACTGTGGAATTACCATGATTCTCAGTGTGTTGTTACCGTGATTCGCACTGTGGAATTACCATGATTCTCGCTGTGTAATTACCGTGATTCACTCTGTGGAATTACCGTGATTCTCAGTGTGGTATTACCATGGTTCTTACTGCGTAATTACCGTAATTCACTCTGCGGAATTACCGTGATTCTCAGTGTGGTATTACTGTGATTCGCACTGTGGAATTACCGTGATTCACACTGTGGAATTACCATGATTCTCAGTGTGGTATTACTGTGATTCACACTGTGGAATTACCGTGATTCACACTGTGGAATTACCATGATTCTCAGTGTGGTATTACCGTGATTCACACTGTGGAATTACCATGATTCGCACTGTGGAATTACCGTGATTCGCACTGTGGAATTACCGAGATTCACACTTTTGAATTACCATGATTCTCACTGATATTACCGTGATTCGCACTGTGGAACTACCGTGATTCTCAGTGTGGTATTACCATGATTCGCACTGTGGGTTTACCGTGATTCTCAGTGTGGTATTACCGTCACTCGCACTGAGGAATTGCCATGATTCGCACTGTGAAATTGCCATGATTCGCACTGTGGAATTACCATGATTCTCAGTGTGTTATTACCGTGATTCACACTGTGGAATTACCATGATACTGAGTTTGTACATACCGTTATTCACACTGTAAAATTGCCATGAATCACACAGTGGAATTACCGTGATTGACACTGTGCAATTACCGTGATTCTCAGTGTGTTATTACCGTGATTCGCACTGTGGAATTACCGTGATACTCAGTGAGTTATTACCATGATTCACACTGTGAAATTACCGTGATTCATACTGTGGAATTACCATGATTCTCAGTGTGGTATTACCGTGATTCACACTGTGGCATTACCATGATTCTCAGTGTGTTATTGCCGAGATTCACAATGTGGAATTACCGTGATTCTCAGTGTGGTATTACCGTGATTCACACTGTGGAATTACTGTGATTCACTCTGTGGAATTACCGTGATTCTTAGCGTGGTATTACTGTGATTCGCACTGTGTAATTACCGTGATACTCAGTGTGGTATTACCACGATTCTCACTCTGCACTTACTGTGATTCACTCTGTGGAATTACTGTTATTCTCAGTGTGGTATACCATGATTCTCAGTGTGTTGTTACCGTGATTCATACTGTGGAATTACTGTGATTCACTCTGTGGAATTTCCGTGATTTTCACTGTGGAATTACCATGATTTAAACTGTGGAATTACCGTGATGCACACTGTGGAATGACCGTGACTCTCACTGTGTAAATACCGTAATTCATACTGTGGAATTACGGTGATTCACACTGTGGAATTACCTTGATTCACACTGTGGAATTACGATGATTCTCACTATGTAATTACCGTGATTCACAGTGTGGTATTACCATGATTCTCACTGTGTAATTACTGTGATGCAATCTGTGGAATTACCGTGATTCTCAGTGTGGTATTACCATGATTCGCACTGTGGGTTTACCGTGAATCTCAGTGTGGTATTACCGTCACTCGCACTGAGGAATTGCCATGATTCGCACTGTGAAATTGCCATGATTCGCACTGTGGAATTACCATGATTCTCAGTGTGTTATTACCGTGATTCACACTGTGGAATTACCATGATACTTAGTTTGTACATACCGTTATTCACACTGTAAAATTGCCATGAATCACACAGTGGAATTACCGTGATTGACACTGTGGAATTACCGTGATTCTCAGTGTGTTATTACCGTGATTCGCACTGTGGAATTACCGTGATACTCAGTGAGTTAGTACCATGATTCACACTGTGTAATTACTGTGATTCACTCTGTAGAATTACCTTGATTCTCAGTGTGGTATTACCACGATTCTCACTGTGTAATTACTTTGATTCACTCTGTGGAATTACCGTTATTCTCAGTGTGGGATTACCATGATTCTCCCTGTGTAATTACGGTGATTCACTCTGTGGAATTACCGAGATTCTCAGTGTGGTATTACAATCGTTCTCACTGTGTAATTAACGTAATTCACTCTGTGGAATTACCGTGATTGTCAGTGTGGAATTACCGTGATTCACACTGTGGAATTACTGTGATTCACTCTGTGGAATTACCATGATTCTCAGTGTGGTATTACTGTGATTCGCACTGTGGAATTACCGTGATTCACACTGTGGAATTACCATGATTCTCAGTGTGTTATTACCGTGATTCACACAGTGGAATTACCGTCATTCTCAGTGTGGTATTACCGTGATTCACACTGTGTAATTACCCTGATTCACTCTTTGGAATTACCGTTATTCTCAGTTTGGTATTACTGTGATTCGCACCGTGGAATTACAGTGATTCACCCTTTGGAATTACCGTGAATCTCAGTGTGGTATTACCGTGATTCACACTTTGGAATTACCGTGATTCTCAGTGTGGAATTACCATGATTCACACTGAGGAATCACTGTGGTTCACTCTGTGGAATTACTGTGATTCTCAGTGTGGTATTACTCTGATTTGCACTGTGGAATTACCGTGATTCACACTGTGGAATTACCATGATTCTCAGTGTGGTATTACTGTGATTCGCACTGTGGAATTACCGTGATTCACACTGTGGAATTACCATGATTCTCAGTGTGTTATTACCGTGATTCACACAGTGGAATTACCGTCATTCTCAGTGTGGTATTACCGTGATTCACACTGTGTAATTACCCTGATTCACTCTTTGGAATTACCGTTATTCTCAGTTTGGTATTACTGTGATTCGCACTGTGGAATTACAATGATTCACCCTTTGGAATTACCGTGAATCTCAGTGTGGTATTACCGTGATTCACACTTTGGAAATACCGTGATTCTCAGTGTGGAATTACCATGATTCACACTGTGGAATTACTGTGATTCACTCTGTGGAATTACTGTGATTCTCAGTGTGGTATTACTCTGATTTGCACTGTGGAATTACCGTGATTCACACTGTGGAATTACCATGATTCTCAGTGTGGTATTACTGTGATTCGCACTGTGGAATTACCGTGATTCACACTGTGGAATTACCATGATTCTTAGTGTGGTATTACCGTGATTCACACTGTGGCATTTCCATGATTCTCAGTGTGTAGTTACCGTGATTCACGCTATGGAATTACCATGATTCTCCCTGTGTAATTACCGTGATTCACTCTGTGGAATTACCGTGATTCTCAGTGTGGTATTACCATGTTTCTCACGGCGTAATTACCGTAATTCACTCTGTGGAATTACCGTGATTCTCAGTGTGGTATTACTGTGATTCGCACTGTGGAATTACCGTGATTCACACTGTGGAATTACCATGATTCTCAGTGTGGTATTACTGTGATTCACACTGTGGAATTACCGTGATTAACACTGTGGAATTACCATGATTCTCAGTGTGGTATTACCGTGATTCACACTGTGGAATTACCATGATTCGCACTGTGGAATTACCGTGATTCGCACTGTGGAATTACCGTGATTCACACTTTTGAATTACCATGATTCTCAGTGTTATTACCGTGATTCGCACTGTGGAACTACCGTGATTCTCAGTGTGGTATTACCATGATTCGCACTGAGGAATTGCCATGATTCGCACTGTGAAATTGCCATGATTCGCACTGTGGAATTACCATGATTCTCAGTGTGTTATTACCGTGATTCACACTGTGGAATTACCATGATACTGAGTTTGTACATACCGTTATTCACACTGTAAAATTGCCATGAATCACACAGTGGAATTACCGTGATTGACACTGTGGAATTACCGTGATTCTCAGTGTGTTATTACCGTGATTCACTCTGTGGAATTACCGTGATACTCAGTGAGTTATTACCATGATTCACACTGTGGAATTACCGCGATTCATACTGTGGAATTACCATGATTCTCAGTGTGGTATTACCGTGATTCACACTGTGGCATTACCATGATTCTCAGTGTGTTATTACCGAGATTCAGAATGTGGAATTACCATGATTCACAGTGTGGTATTACCCTGATTCACACTGTGGAATTACCGTGATTCGCTCTGTGGAATTACCGTGATTCTCAGTGTGGTATTACTGTGATTCGCACTGTGTAATTACCGTGATACTCAGTGTGGTTTTACCACGATTCTCACTCTGCACTTCCTGTGATTCACTCTGTGGAATTATTGTTATTCTCAGTGTGGTATTACCATGATTCTCAGTGTGTTGTTACCGTGATTCACACTGTGGAATTACTGTGATTCACTCTGTGGAATTTCCGTGATTTTCACTGTGGAATTACCATGATTTAAACTGTGGAATTACCGTGATGCACACTGTGGAATTACCGTGACTCTCACTGCGTAAATACCGTAATTCATACTGTGGAATTACGGTGATTCACACTGTGGAATTACCTTGATTCACACTGTGGAATTACGATGATTCTCACTATGTAATTACCGTGATTCACAGTGTGGTATTACCATGATTCTCACTGTGTAATTACTGTGATTCAATCTGTGGAATTACCGTGATTCTCAATGTGGTTTTACCATGATTCGCACTGTGTAATTACTGTGATTCACTCTGTGGAATTACCGTGATTCTCAGTGTGGAATTACCATGATTCACACTGTGTACTTACCGTGATTCACACTTTGGAATTACCGTGATTCTCAGTGTGGAATTACAATGATTCTCAGTTTCGAATTACCATGATTCGCACTGTGGAATTAGCGTTATTCTCAGTGTGTTATTACCGTTATTCTCACTGTGTAATTACCTTGATTCACACTGTGGTATTTCCGTGATTTTCACTGTGGAATTACCATGATTTAAACTGTGGAATTACCGTGATTCACACTGTGGAATTACCGTGACTCTCACTGTGTAAATACCGTAATTCATACTGTGGAATTACGGTGATTCACACTGTGGAATTACCGTGATTCTCACTGTGAAATTACCATGATTCACTCTGTGGAATTACCTTGATTCACACTCTGTAATTACCGTGATTCTCACTGTGGAATTACTGTGATTTGCACTGTGGAAATACCATGATTCACACTCTGTATTTACCGTGATTCGCACTGTGTATTTACCGTGATTCACACTGTGTAAATACCGTGATTCACACTGTGGAATTACCGTGATTCACACTGTGGAATTATCGTGATGCACACTGTGAAACTACCGTAATTCGCTCAGCGGAATTATCGTGTTTCACACTGTGGAATTACCGTGATTCACACTTTGGAATTACCGTGATTCACTGTGTGGAATTACCGTGATTTACTCAGTGGAATTACCGTGATTCACAGTGTGGAATACCATGATTCACAGTGTGCGATTACCGTGATTCAAACTGTGGTATTACCGTGATTCACGCTGTGGAATTACCGTGATTCGCACTGTGGAATTACCGTGATTCACACTGTGGAATTACCGTGATTCACACTTTTGAATTACCGTGATTCTTACTGTTATTACCGTGATTCGCACTGTGGAATTACCGTGATTCTCAGTGTGGAATTACCATGATTCACACTGTGGAATCACTGTGGTTCACTCTGTGGAATTACTGTGATTCTCAGTGTGGTATTACTCTGATTTGCACTGTGGAATTACCGTGATTCACACTGTGGAATTACCATGATTTTCAGTGTGGTATTACTGTGATTCGCACTGTGGAATTACCGTGATTCACACTGTGGAATTACCATGATTCTCAGTGTGTTATTACCGTGATTCACACAGTGGAATTACCGTCATTCTCAGTGTGGTATTACCGTGATTCACACTGTGTAATTACCCTGATTCACTCTTTGGAATTACCGTTATTCTCAGTTTGGTATTACTGTGATTCGCACTGTGGAATTACAATGATTCACCCTTTGGAATTACCGTGAATCTCAGTGTGGTATTACCGTGATTCACACTTTGGAAATACCGTGATTCTCAGTGTGGAATTACCATGATTCACACTGTGGAATTACTGTGATTCACTCTGTGGAATTACTGTGATTCTCAGTGTGGTATTACTCTGATTTGCACTGTGGAATTACCGTGATTCACACTGTGGAATTACCATGATTCTCAGTGTGGTATTACTGTGATTCGCACTGTGGAATTACCGTGATTCACACTGTGGAATTACCATGATTCTTAGTGTGGTATTACCGTGATTCACACTGTGGCATTACCATGATTCTCAGTGTGTAGTTACCGTGATTCACACTATGGAATTACCATGATTCTCCCTGTGTAATTACCGTGATTCACTCTGTGGAATTACCGTGATTCTCAGTGTGGTATTACCATGTTTCTCACGGCGTAATTACCGTAATTCACTCTGTGGAATTACCGTGATTCTCAGTGTGGTATTACTGTGATTCGCACTGTGGAATTACCGTGATTCACACTGTGGAATTACCATGATTCTCAGTGTGGTATTACTGTGATTCACACTGTGGAATTACCGTGATTAACACTGTGGAATTACCATGATTCTCAGTGTGGTATTACCGTGATTCACACTGTGGAATTACCATGATTCGCACTGTGGAATTACCGTGATTCGCACTGTGGAATTACCGTGATTCACACTTTTGAATTACCATGATTCTCAGTGTTATTACCGTGATTCGCACTGTGGAACTACCGTGATTCTCAGTGTGGTATTACCATGATTCGCACTGAGGAATTGCCATGATTCGCACTGTGAAATTGCCATGATTCGCACTGTGGAATTACCATGATTCTCAGTGTGTTATTACCGTGATTCACACTGTGGAATTACCATGATACTGAGTTTGTACATACCGTTATTCACACTGTAAAATTGCCATGAATCACACAGTGGAATTACCGTGATTGACACTGTGGAATTACCGTGATTCTCAGTGTGTTATTACCGTGATTCGCTCTGTGGAATTACCGTGATACTCAGTGAGTTATTACCATGATTCACACTGTGGAATTACCGCGATTCATACTGTGGAATTACCATGATTCTCAGTGTGGTATTACCGTGATTCACACTGTGGCATTACCATGATTCTCAGTGTGTTATTACCGAGATTCAGAATGTGGAATTACCATGATTCACAGTGTGGTATTACCCTGATTCACACTGTGGAATTACCGTGATTCGCTCTGTGGAATTACCGTGATTCTCAGTGTGGTATTACTGTGATTCGCACTGTGTAATTACCGTGATACTCAGTGTGGTTTTACCACGATTCTCACTCTGCAATTCCTGTGATTCACTCTGTGGAATTATTGTTATTCTCAGTGTGGTATTACCATGATTCTCAGTGTGTTGTTACCGTGATTCACACTGTGGAATTACTGTGATTCACTCTGTGGAATTTCCGTGATTTTCACTGTGGAATTACCATGATTTAAACTGTGGAATTACCGTGATGCACACTGTGGAATTACCGTGACTCTCACTGTGTAAATACCGTAATTCATACTGTGGAATTACGGTGATTCACACTGTGGAATTACCTTGATTCACACTGTGGAATTACGATGATTCTCACTATGTAATTACCGTGATTCACAGTGTGGTATTACCATGATTCTCACTGTGTAATTACTGTGATTCAATCTGTGGAATTACCGTGATTCTCAATGTGGTTTTACCATGATTCGCACTGTGTAATTACTGTGATTCACTCTGTGGAATTACCGTGATTCTCAGTGTGGAATTACCATGATTCACACTGTGTACTTACCGTGATTCACACTTTGGAATTACCGTGATTCTCAGTGTGGAATTACAATGATTCTCAGTTTCGAATTACCATGATTCGCACTGTGGAATTAGCGTTATTCTCAGTGTGTTATTACCGTTATTCTCACTGTGTAATTACCTTGATTCACACTGTGGTATTTCCGTGATTTTCACTGTGGAATTACCATGATTTAAACTGTGGAATTACCGTGATTCACACTGTGGAATTACCGTGACTCTCACTGTGTAAATACCGTAATTCATACTGTGGAATTACGGTGATTCACACTGTGGAATTACCGTGATTCTCACTGTGAAATTACCATGATTCACTCTGTGGAATTACCTTGATTCACACTCTGTAATTACCGTGATTCTCACTGTGGAATTACTGTGATTTGCACTGTGGAAATACCATGATTCACACTCTGTATTTACCGTGATTCGCACTGTGTATTTACCGTGATTCACACTGTGTAAATACCGTGATTCACACTGTGGAATTACCGTGATTCTCAGTGTGGAATTATCGTGATGCACACTGTGAAACTACCGTAATTCGCTCAGCGGAATTATCGTGTTTCACACTGTGGAATTACCGTGATTCACACTTTGGAATTACCGTGATTCACTGTGTGGAATTACCGTGATTTACTCAGTGGAATTACCGTGATTCACAGTGTGGAATACCATGATTCACAGTGTGCGATTACCGTGATTCACACTGTGGTATTACCATGATTCACACTGTGGAATTACCGTGATTCGCACTGTGGAATTACCGTGATTCGCACTGTGGAATTACCATGATTCTCAGTTTGGAATTACCATGATTCACACTGTGGAATTAGCGTTATTCTCAGTGTGTTATTACCATTATTCTCACTGTGTAATTACCTTGATTCACACTGTGGTATTTCCGTGATTTTCACTGTGGAATTACCATGATTTAAACTGTGGAATTACCGTGATTCACACTGTGGAATTTCCGTGACTCTCACTGTGTAAATACCGTAATTCATACTGTGGAATTATGGTGATTCACACTGTGGAATTACCTTGATTCACACTGTGGAATTACCGTGATTCTCACTGTGAAATTACCATGATTCACACTGTGGAATTACCGTGATTCACACTCTGTAATTACCGTGATTCACACTGTGGAAATACCATGATTCACACTCTGTATTTAACGTGATTCGCACTGTGTATTTACCGTGATTCACACTGTGGCATTACTGTGATTCGCACTGTGGAATTACCGTGATTCTCACTGTGAAATTACCATGATTCACACTGTGGAATTACCGTGATTCACACTCTGTAATTACCGTGATTCACACTGTGGAATTACTGTGATTCGCACTGTGGAAATACCATGATTCACACTCTGTATTTACCGTGATTCGCACTGTATATTTACCGTGATTCACACTGTGTAAATACCGTGATTCACACTGTGGAATTACCGTGATTCTCAGTGTGGAATTATCGTGATGCACACTGTGAAATTACCGTAATTCGCTCAGCGGAATTATCGTGTTTCGCACTGTGGAATTACCGTGATACTCAGTGAGTTATTACCATGATTCACACTGTGTAATTACTGTGATTCACTCTGTAGAATTACCTTGATTCTCAGTGTGGTATTACCACGATTCTCACTGTGTAATTACTTTGATTCACTCTGTGGAATTACCGTTATTCTCAGTGTGGTATTACCATGATTCTCCCTGTGTAATTACGGTGATTCACTCTGTGGAATTACCGTGATTCTCAGTGTGGTATTACCATCGTTCTCACTGTGTAATTAACGTAATTCACTCTGTGGAATTACCGTGATTCTCAGTGTGGAATTACCGTGATTCACACTGTGGAATTACTGTGATTCACTCTGTGGAATTACCGTGATTCTCAGTGTGGTATTACTGGGATTCGCACTGTGGAATTACCGTGATTCACACTGTGGAATTACCATGATTCTCAGTGTGTTATTACCGTGATTCACACAGTGGAATTACCGTCATTCTCAGTGTGGTATTACCGTGATTCACACTGTGTAATTGCCCTGATTCACTCTTTGGAATTACCGTTATTCTCAGTTTGGTATTACTGTGATTCGCACTGTGGAATTACAGTGATTCACCCTTTGGAATTACCGTGAATCTCAGTGTGGTATTACCGTGATTCACACTTTGGAATTACCGTGATTCTCAGTGTGGAATTACCATGATTCACACTGTGGAATTACTGTGGTTCACTCTGTGGAATTACTGTGATTCTCAGTGTGGTATTACTCTGATTTGCACTGTGGAATTACCGTGATTCTCAGTGTGGTATTACTGTGATTCGCACTGTGGAATTACCGTGATTCACACTGTGGAATTACCATGATTCTTAGTGTGGTATTACCGTGATTCACACTGTGGCATTACCATGATTCTCAGTGTGTTGTTACCGTGATTCACACTGTGGAATTACCATGATTCTCCCTGTGTAATTACCGTGATTCACTCTGTGGAATTACCGTGATTCTCAGTGTGGTATTACCATGGTTCTTACTGCGTAATTACCGTAATTCACTCTGTGGAATTACCGTGATTCTCAGTGTGGTATTACTGTAATTCGCACTGTGGAATTACCGTGATTCACACTGTGGAATTACCATGATTCTCAGTGTGGTATTACTGTGATTCACACTGTGGAATTACCGTGATTCACACTGTGGAATTACCATGATTCTCAGTGTGGTATTACCGTGATTCACACTGTGGAATTACCATGATTCGCACTGTGGAATTACCGTGATTCGCACTGTGGAATTACCGTGATTCACACTTTTGAATTACCATGATTCTCACTGATATTACCGTGATTCGCACTGTGGAACTACCGTGATTCTCAGTGTGGTATTACCATGATTCGCACTGTGGGTTTACCGTGATTCTCAGTGTGGTATTACCGTCACTCGCACTGAGGAATTGCCATGATTCGCACTGTGAAATTGCCATGATTCGCACTGTGGAATTACCATGATTCTCAGTGTGTTATTACCGTGATTCACACTGTGGAATTACCATGATACTGAGTTTGTACATACCGTTATTCACACTGTAAAATTGCCATGAATCACAGAGTGGAATTACCGTGATTGACACTGTGGAATTACCGTGATTCTCAGTGTGTTATTACCGTGATTCGCACTGTGGAATTACCGTGATACTCAGTGAGTTATTACCATGATTCACACTGTAAAATTACCGTGATTCATACTGTGGAATTACCATGATTCTCAGTGTGGTATTACCGTGATTCACACTGTGGCATTACCATGATTCTCAGTGTGTTATTGCCGAGATTCACAATGTGGAATTACCGTGATTCTCAGTGTGGTATTACCGTGATTCACACTGTGGAATTACTGTGATTCACTCTGTGGAATTACCGTGATTCTTAGCGTGGTATTACTGTGATTCGCACTGTGTAATTACCGTGATACTCAGTGTGGTATTACCACGATTCTCACTCTGCACTTACTGTGATTCACTCTGTGGAATTACTGTTATTCTCAGTGTGGTATACCATGATTCTCAGTGTGTTGTTACCGTGATTCATACTGTGGAATTACTGTGATTCACTCTGTGGAATTTCCGTGATTTTCACTGTGGAATTACCATGATTTAAACTGTGGAATTACCGTGATGCACACTGTGGAATGACCGTGACTCTCACTGTGTAAATACCGTAATTCATACTGTGGAATTACGGTGATTCACACTGTGGAATTACCTTGATTCACACTGTGGAATTACGATGATTCTCACTATGTAATTACCGTGATTCACAGTGTGGTATTACCATGATTCTCACTGTGTAATTACTGTGATGCAATCTGTGGAATTACCGTGATTCTCAGTGTGGTATTACCATGATTCGCACTGTGGGTTTACCGTGATTCTCAGTGTGGTATTACCGTCACTCGCACTGAGGAATTGCCATGATTCGCACTGTGAAATTGCCATGATTCGCACTGTGGAATTACCATGATTCTCAGTGTGTTATTACCGTGATTCACACTGTGGAATTACCATGATACTGAGTTTGTACATACCGTTATTCACACTGTAAAATTGCCATGAATCACACAGTGGAATTACCGTGATTGACACTGTGGAATTACCGTGATTCTCAGTGTGTTATTACCGTGATTCGCACTGTGGAATTACCGTGATACTCAGTGAGTTAGTACCATGATTCACACTGTGTAATTACTGTGATTCACTCTGTAGAATTACCTTGATTCTCAGTGTGGTATTACCACGATTCTCACTGTGTAATTACTTTGATTCACTCTGTGGAATTACCGTTATTCTCAGTGTGGTATTACCATGATTCTCCCTGTGTAATTACGGTGATTCACTCTGTGGAATTACCGAGATTCTCAGTGTGGTATTACAATCGTTCTCACTGTGTAATTAACGTAATTCACTCTGTGGAATTACCGTGATTCTCAGTGTGGAATTACCGTGATTCACACTGTGGAATTACTGTGATTCACTCTGTGGAATTACCATGATTCTCAGTGTGGTATTACTGTGATTCGCACTGTGGAATTACCGTGATTCACACTGTGGAATTACCATGATTCTCAGTGTGTTATTACCGTGATTCACACAGTGGAATTACCGTCATTCTCAGTGTGGTATTACCGTGATTCACACTGTGTAATTACCCTGATTCACTCTTTGGAATTACCGTTATTCTCAGTTTGGTATTACTGTGATTCGCACCGTGGAATTACAGTGATTCACCCTTTGGAATTACCGTGAATCTCAGTGTGGTATTACCGTGATTCACACTTTGGAATTACCGTGATTCTCAGTGTGGAATTACCATGATTCACACTGTGGAATTACTGTGGTTCACTCTGTGGAATTACTGTGATTCTCAGTGTGGTATTACTCTGATTTGCACTGTGGAATTACCGTGATTCACACTGTGGAATTACCATGATTCTCAGTGTGGTATTACTGTGATTCGCACTGTGGAATTACCGTGATTCACACTGTGGGATTACCATGATTCTCAGTGTGTTATTACCGTGATTCACACAGTGGAATTACCGTCATTCTCAGTGTGGTATTACCGTGATTCACACTGTGTAATTACCCTGATTCACTCTTTGGAATTACCGTTATTCTCAGTTTGGTATTACTGTGATTCGCACTGTGGAATTACAATGATTCACCCTTTGGAATTACCCTGAATCTCAGTGTGGTATTACCGTGATTCACACTTTGGAATTACCGTGATTCTCAGTGTGGAATTAACATGATTCACACTGTGGAATTACTGTGATTCACTCTGTGGAATTACTGTGATTCTCAGTGTGGTATTACTCTGATTTGCACTGTGGAATTACCGTGATTCACACTGTGGAATTACCATGATTCTTAGTGTGGTATTACCGTGATTCACACTGTGGCATTACGATGATTCTCAGTGTGTTGTTACCGTGATTCACACTATGGAATTACCATGATTCTCCCTGTGTAATTACCGTGATTCACTCTGTGGAATTACCGTGATTCTCAGTGTGGTATTACCATGTTTCTCACTGCGTAATTACCGTAATTCACTCTGTGGAATTACCGTGATTCTCAGTGTGGTATTACTGTGATTCGCACTGTGGAATTACCGTGATTCACACTGTGGAATTACCATGATTCTCAGTGTGGTATTACTGTGATTCACACTGTGGAATTACCGTGATTCACACTTTTGAATTACCATGATTCTCAGTGTTATTACCGTGATTCGCACTGTGGAACTACCGTGATTCTCAGTGTGGTATTACCATGATTCGCACTGTGGGTTTACCGTGATTCTCAGTGTGGTATTACCGTCACTCGCACTGAGGAATTGCCATGATTCGCACTGTGAAATTGCCATGATTCGCACTGTGGAATTACCATGATTCTCAGTGTGTTATTACCGTGATTCACACTGTGGAATTACCATGATACTGAGTTTGTACATACCGTTATTCACACTGTAAAATTGCCATGAATCACACAGTGGAATTACCGTGATTGACACTGTGGAATTACCGTGATTCTCAGTGTGTTATTACCGTGATTCGCACTGTGGAATTACCGTGATACTCAGTGAGTTATTACCATGATTCACACTGTGGAATTACCGCGATTCATACTGTGGAATTACCATGATTCTCAGTGTGGTATTACCGTGATTCACACTGTGGCATTACCATGATTCTCAGTGTGTTATTACCGAGATTCAGAATGTGGAATTACCATGATTCACAGTGTGGTATTACCCTGATTCACACTGTGGAATTACCGTGATTCGCTCTGTGGAATTACCGTGATTCTCAGTGTGGTATTACTGTGATTCGCACTGTGTAATTACCGTGATACTCAGTGTGGTATTACCACGATTCTCACTCTGCACTTCCTGTGATTCACTCTGTGGAATTACTGTTATTCTCAGTGTGGTATTACCATGATTCTCAGTGTGTTGTTACCGTGATTCACACTGTGGAATTACTGTGATTCACTCTGTGGAATTTCCGTGATTTTCACTGTGGAATTACCATGATTTAAACTGTGGAATTACCGTGATGCACACTGTGGAATTACCGTGACTCTCACTGTGTAAATACCGTAATTCATACTGTGGAATTACGGTGATTCACACTGTGGAATTACCTTGATTCACACTGTGGAATTACGATGATTCTCACTATGTAATTACCGTGATTCACAGTGTGGTATTACCATGATTCTCACTGTGTAATTACTGTGATTCAATCTGTGGAATTACCGTGATTCTCAATGTGGTTTTACCATGATTCGCACTGTGTAATTACTGTGATTCACTCTGTGGAATTACCGTGATTCTCAGTGTGGAATTACCATGATTCACACTGTGTACTTACCGTGATTCACACTTTGGAATTACCGTGATTCTCAGTGTGGAATTACAATGATTCTCAGTTTCGAATTACCATGATTCGCACTGTGGAATTAGCGTTATTCTCAGTGTGTTATTCCCGTTATTCTCACTGTGTAATTACCTTGATTCACACTGTGGTATTTCCGTGATTTTCACTGTGGAATTACCATGATTTAAACTGTGGAATTACCGTGATTCACACTGTGGAATTACCGTGACTCTCACTGTGTAAATACCGTAATTCATACTGTGGAATTACGCTGATTCACACTGTGGAATTACCGTGATTCTCACTGTGAAATTACCATGATTCACTCTGTGGAATTACCGTGATTCACACTCTGTAATTACCGTGATTCTCACTGTGGAATTACTGTGATTTGCACTGTGGAAATACCATGATTCACACTCTGTATTTACCGTGATTCGCACTGTGTATTTACCGTGATTCACACTGTGTAAATACCGTGATTCACACTGTGGAATTACCGTGATTCTCAGTGTGGAATTATCGTGATGCACACTGTGAAACTACCGTAATTCGCTCAGCGGAATTATCGTGTTTCACACTGTGGTATTACCGTGATTCACACTTTGGAATTACCGTGATTCTCAGTGTGGAATTACCATGATTCACACTGTGGAATTACTGTGGTTCACTCTGTGGAATTACTGTGATTCTCAGTGTGGTATTACTCTGATTTGCACTGTGGAATTACCGTGATTCACACTGTGGAATTACCATGATTCTCAGTGTGGTATTACGGTGATTCACACTGTGGAATTACCGTGATTCTCACTGTGAAATTACCATGATTCACTCTGTGGAATTACCTTGATTCACACTCTGTAATTACCGTGATTCTCACTGTGGAATTACTGTGATTTGCACTGTGGAAATACCATGATTCACACTCTGTATTTACCGTGATTCGCACTGTGTATTTACCGTGATTCACACTGTGTAAATACCGTGATTCACACTGTGGAATTACCGTGATTCTCAGTGTGGAATTATCGTGATGCACACTGTGAAACTACCGTAATTCGCTCAGCGGAATTATCGTGTTTCACACTGTGGAATTACCGTGATTCACACTTTGGAATTACCGTGATTCACTGTGTGGAATTACCGTGATTTACTCAGTGGAATTACCGTGATTCACAGTGTGGAATACCATGATTCACAGTGTGCGATTACCGTGATTCACACTGTGGTATTACCATGATTCACACTGTGGAATTACCGTGATTCGCACTGTGGAATTACCGTGATTCGCACTGTGGAATTACCATGATTCTCAGTTTGGAATTACCATGATTTGCACTGTGGAATTAGCATTATTCTCAGTGTGTTATTACCATTATTCTCACTGTGTAATTACCTTGATTCACACTGTGGTATTTCCGTGATTTTCACTGTGGAATTACCATTATTTAAACTGTGGAATTACCGTGATTCACACTGTGGAATTACCGTGACTCTCACTATGTAAATACCGTAATTCATACTGTGGAATTATGGTGATTCACACTGTGGAATTACCTTGATTCACACTGTGGAATTACCGTGATTCTCACTGTGAAATTACCATGATTCACACTGTGGAATTACCGTGATTCACACTCTGTAATTACCGTGATTCACACTGTGGAAATACCATGATTCACACTCTGTATTTAACGTGATTCGCACTGTGTATTTACCGTGATTCACACTGTGTAAATACCGTGATTCAAACTGTGGAATTACCGTGATTCTCAGTGTGGAATTATCGTGATGCACACTGTGAAATTACCGTAATTCGCTCAGCGGAATTATCGTGTTTCACACTGTGGAATTACCGTGATTCACACTTTGGAATTACTGTGATTCACTCTGTGGAATTACCGTGATTTGCTCAGTGGAATTACCGTGATTCACAGTGTGGAATACCATGATTCACAGTGTGCGATTACCGTGATTCACTCTGTGGTATTACCGTGATTCACACTGTGGAATTACCATGATTCGCACTGTGGAATTACCGTGATTCGCACTGTGGAATTACCGTGATTCACACTTTTGAATTACCATGATTCTAACTGTTATTACCGTGATTCGCACTGTGGAACTACCATGATTCTCAGTGTGGTATTACCATGATTCGCACTGTGGGTTTACCGTGATTCTCAGTGTGGTATTACCGTCACTCGCACTGAGGAATTGCCATGATTCGCACTGTGAAATTGCCATGATTCGCACTGTGGAATTACCATGATTCTCAGTGTGTTATTAGCGTGATTCACACTGTGGAATTACCATGATACTGAGTTTGTACATACCGTTATTCACACTGTAAAATTGCCATGAATTACACAGTGGAATTACCGTGATTGACACTGTGGAATTACCGTGATTCTCAGTGTGTTATTACCGTGATTCGCACTGTGGAATTACCGTGATACTCAGTGAGTTATTACCATGATTCACATTGTGTAATTACTGTGATTCACTCTGTAGAATTACCTTGATTCTCAGCGTGGTATTACCACGATTCTCACTGTGTAATTACTTTGATTCACTCTGTGGAATTACCGTTATTCTCAGTGTGGTATTACCATGATTCTCACTGTGTAATTACTCTGATTCACTCTGTGGAATTACCATGATTCTCAGTGAGTTGTTACCGTGATTCACACTGTGGAATTACCATGATTCTCCCTGTGTAATTACCGTGATTCACTCTGTGGAATTACCGTCATTCTCAGTGTGGTATTACCATGGTTCTCACTGTGTAATTACCGGAATTCACTCTGTGGAATTACCGTGATTCTCAGTGTGGTATTACTGTGATTTGCACTGTGGAATTACCGTGATTCACACTGTGGAATTACCATGATTCTCAGTGTGGTATTACTGTGATTCGCACTGTGGAATTACCGTGATTCACACTGTGGAATTACCATGATTCTCAGTGTGGTATTACCGTGATTCACACTGTGGCATTACCATGATTCTCAGTGTGTTATTACCCAGATTCACAATGTGGAATTACCGTGATTCTCAGTGTGGTATTACCGTGATTCACACTGTGGAATTACCGTGATTCACTCTGTGGAATTACCGTGATTCTCAGTGTGGTATTACTGTGATTCGCACTGTGTAATTACCGTGATACTCAGTGTGGTATTACCACGATTCTCACTCTGCACTTACTGTGATTCACTCTGTGGAATTACTGTTATTCTCAGTGTGGTATTACCATGATTCTCAGAGTGTTGTTAACGTGATTCACACTGTGGAATTACTGTGATTCACTCTGTGGAATTTCCGTGATTTTCACTGTGGAATTACCATGATTTAAACTGTGGAATTACCGTGATGCACACTGTGGAATTACCGTGACACTCACTGTGTAAATACCGTAATTCATACTGTGGAATTACGGTGATTCACACTGTGGAATTACCTTGATTCACACTGTGGAATTACGATGATTCTCACTATGTAATTACCGTGATTCACAGTGTGGTATTACCATGATTCTCACTGTGTAATTACTGTGATTCAATCTGTGGAATTACCGTGATTCTCAATGTGGTATTACCATGATTCGCACTGTGTAATTACTGTGATTCACTCTGTGGAATTACCGTGATTCTCAGTGTGGAATTACCATGATTCACACTGTGTACTTACCGTGATTCACACTTTGGAATTACCGTGATTCTCAGTGTGGAATTACCATGATTCTCAGTTTGGAATTACCATGATTCGCACTGTGGAATTAGCGTTATTCTCAGTGTGTTATTACCTTGATTCACACTGTGGTATTTCCGTGATTTTCACTGTGGAATTACCATGATTTAAACTGTGGAATTACCGTGATTCACACTGTGGAATTACCGTGACTCTCACTGTGTAAATACCGTAATTCATACTGTGGAATTACGGTGATTCGCACTGTGGAATTACCTTGATTCACACTGTGGAATTACCGTGATTCTCACTGTGAAATTACCATGATTCACACTGTGGAATTACCTTGATTCACACTCTGTAATTACCGTGATTCACACTGTGGAATTACTGTGATTCGCACTGTGGAAATACCATGATTCACACTCTGTATTTACCGTGATTCGCACTGTGTATTTACCGTGATTCACACTGTGTAAATACCTTGATTCACACTGTGGAATTACCGTGATTCTCAGTGTGGAATTATCGTGATGCACACTGTGAAATTACCGTAATTCGCTCAGCGGAATTATCGTGTTTCACACTGTGGAATTACCGTGATTCACACTTTGGAATTACCGTGATTCACTGTGTGGAATTACCGTGATTTGCTCAGGGGAATTACCGTGATTCACAGTGTGGAATACCATGATTCACAATGTGCGATTACCGTGATTCACACTGTGGTATTACCATGATTCACACTGTGGAATTACCGTGATTCGCACTGTGGAATTACCGTGATTCGCACTGTGGTATTACCGTGATTCACACTTTTGAATTACCGTGATTCGCACTGTTATTACCGTGATTCGCACTGTGGAATTACAGTGATCCTCAGTGTGGTATTACCATGATTCGCACTGTGGGTTTACCGTGATTCTCAGTGTGGTATTACCGTCACTCGCACTGAGGAATTGCCATGATTCGCACTGTGAAATTGCCATGATTCGCACTGTGGAATTACTATGATTCTCAGTGTGTTATTACCGTGATTCACACTGTGGAGTTACCATGATACTGAGTTTGTACATACCGTTATTCACACTGTAAAATTGCCATGAATCACACAGTGGAATTACCGTGATTGACACTGTGGAATTACCGTGATTCTCAGTGTGTTATTACCGTGATTTGCACTGTGGAATTACCGTGATACTCAGTGAGTTATTACCATGATTCACACTGTGTAATTACTGTGATTCACTCTGTAGAATTACCTTGATTCTCAGTGTGGTATTACCACGATTCTCACTGTGTAATTACTTTGATTCACTCTGTGGAATTACCGTTATTCTCAGTGTGGTATTACCATGAATCTCCCTGGGTAATTACCGTGATTCACTCTGTGGAATTACCGTGATTCTCAGTGTGGTATTACCATCGTTCTCACTGTGTAATTAACGTAATTGACTCTGTGGAATTACCGTGATTCTCAGTGTGGAATTACCGTGATTCACACTGTGGAATTACTGTGATTCACTCTGTGGAATTACCGTGATTCTCAGTGTGGTATTACTGTGATTCGCACTGTGGAATTACCGTGAATCACACTGTGGAATGACCATGATTCTCAGTGTGTTATTACCGTGATTCACACAGTGGAATTACCGTCATTCTCAGTGTGGTATTACCGTGATTCACACTGTGTAATTACCCTGATTCACTCTTTGGAATTACCGTTATTCTCAGTTTGGTATTACTGTGATTCGCACTGTGGAATTACAGTGATTCACCCTTTGGAATTACCGTGAATCTCAGTGTGGTATTACCGTGATTCACACTTTGGAATTACCGTGATTCTCAGAGTGGAATTACCATGATTCACACTGTGGAATTACTGTGGTTCACTCTGTGGAATTACTGTGATTCTCAGTGTGGTATTACTCTGATTTGCACTGTGGAATTACCGTGATTCACACTGTGGAATTACCATGATTCTCAGTGTGGTATTACCGTGATTCGCACTGTGGAATTGCCGTGATTCACACTGTGGAATTACCATGATTCTCAGTGTGTTATTACCGTGATTCACACAGTGGAATTACCGTCATTCTCATTGTGGTATTACCGTGATTCACACTGTGTAATTACTGTGATTCACTCTTTGGAATTACCGTTATTCTCAGTTTGGTATTACTGTGATTCGCACTGTGGAATTACAGTGATTCACCCTTTGGAATTACCGTGAATCTCAGTGTGGTATTACCGTGATTCACACTTTGGAATTACCGTGATTCTCAGTGTGGAATTACCATGATTCACACTGTGGAATTACTGTGATTCACACTGTGGAATTACTGTGATTCTCAGTATGGTATTACTCTGATTTGCACTGTGGAATTACCGTGATTCACACTGTGGAATTACCATGATTCTCAGTGTGGTATTACTGTGATTCGCACTGTGGAATTACCGTGATTCACACTGTGGAATTACCATGATTCTCAGTGTGGTATTACCGTGATTCACACTGTGGAATTACCATGATTCTCAGTGTGTTATTGCCGAGATTCACAATGTGGAATTACCGTGATTCTCAGTGTGGTATTACCGTGATTCACACTGTGGAATTACTGTGATTCACTCTGTGGAATTACCGTGATTCTTAGCGTGGTATTACTGTGATTCGCACTGTGTAATTACCATGATACTCAGTGTGGTATTACCACGATTCTCACTCTGCACTTACTGTGATTCACTCTGTGGAATTACTGTTATTCTCAGTGTGGTATTACCATGATTCTCAGTGTGTTGTTACCGTGATTCATACTGTGGAATTACTGTGATGCACTCTGTGGAATTTCCGTGATTTTCACTGTGGAATTACCATGATTTAAACTGTGGAATTACCGTGATGCACACTGTGGAATGACCGTGACTCTCACTGTGTAAATACCGTAATTCATACTGTGGAATTACGTTGATTCACACTGTGGAATTACCATGATTCTCAGTGTGGTATTACTGTGATTCGCACTGTGGAATTACCATGATTCTCAGTGTGTTATTACCGTGATTCACACTGTGGAATTACCATGATACTGAGTTTGTACATACCGTTATTCACACTGTAAAATTGCCATGAATCACACAGTGGAATTACCGTGATTGACACTGTGGAATTACCGTGATTCTCAGTGTGTTATTACCGTGATTCGCACTGTGGAATTACCGTGATACTCAGTGAGTTATTACCATGATTCACACTGTGGAATTACCGCGATTCATACTGTGGAATTACCATGATTCTCAGTGTGGTATTACCGTGATTCACACTGTGGCATTACCATGATTCTCAGTGTGTTATTACCGAGATTCAGAATGTGGAATTACCATGATTCACAGTGTGGTATTACCGTGATTCACACTGTGGAATTACCGTGATTCGCTCTGTGGAATTACCGTGATTCTCAGTGTGGTATTACTGTGATTCGCACTGTGTAATTACCGTGATACTCAGTGTGGTATTACCACGATTCTCACTCTGCACTTCCTGTGATTCACTCTGTGGAATTACTGTTATTCTCAGTGTGGTATTACCATGATTCTCAGTGTGTTGTTACCGTGATTCACACTGTGGAATTACTGTGATTCACTCTGTGGAATTTCCGTGATTTTCACTGTGGAATTACCATGATTTAAACTGTGGAATTACCGTGACTCTCACTGTGTAAATACCGTAATTCATACTGTGGAATTACGGTGATTCACACTGTGGAATTACCTTGATTCACACTGTGGAATTACGATGATTCTCACTATGTAATTACCGTGATTCACAGTGTGGTATTACCATGATTCTCACTGTGTAATTACTGTGATTCAATCTGTGGAATTACCGTGATTGTCAATGTGGTTTTACCATGATTCGCACTGTGTAATTACTGTGATTCACTCTGTGGAATTACCGTGATTCTCAGTGTGGAATTACCATGATTCACACTGTGTACTTACCGTGATTCACACTTTGGAATTACCGTGATTCTCAGTGTGGAATTACAATGATTCTCAGTTTCGAATTACCATGATTCGCACTGTGGAATTAGCGTTATTCTCAGTGTGTTATTACCGTTATTCTCACTGTGTAATTACCATGATTCACACTGTGGTATTTCCGTGATTTTCACTGTGGAATTACCATGATTTAAACTGTGGAATTACCGTGATTCACACTGTGGAATTACCGTGACTCTCACTGTGTAAATACCGTAATTCATACTGTGGAATTACGGTGATTCACACTGTGGAATTACCGTGATTCTCACTGTGAAATTACCATGATTCACTCTGTGGAATTACCGTGATTCACACTCTGTAATTACCGTGATTCTCACTGTGGAATTACTGTGATTTGCACTGTGGAAATACCATGATTCACACTCTGTATTTACCGTGATTCGCACTGTGTATTTACCGTGATTCACACTGTGTAAATACCGTGATTCACACTGTGGAATTACCGTGATTCTCAGTGTGGAATTATCGTGATGCACACTGTGAAACTACCGTAATTCGCTCAGCGGAATTATCGTGTTTCACACTGTGGAATTACCGTGATTCACACTTTGGAATTACCGTGATTCACTGTGTGGAGATTACCGTGATTTACTCAGTGGAATTACCGTGATTCACAGTGTGGAATACCATGATTCACAGTGTGCGATTACCGTGATTCACACTGTGGTATTACCATGATTCACACTGTGGAATTACCGTGATTCGCACTGTGGAATTACCGTGATTCGGACTGTGGAATTACCATGATTCTCAGTTTGGAATTACCATGATTCACACTGTGGAATTAGCGTTATTCTCAGTGTGTTATTACCATTATTCTCACTGTGTAATTACCTTGATTCACACTGTGGTATTTCCGTGATTTTCACTGTGGAATTACCGTGATTCACACTGTGGAATTACCGTGACTCTCACTGTGTAAATACCGTAATTCATACTGTGGAATTATGGTGATTCACACTGTGGAATTACCTTGATTCACACTGTGGAATTACCGTGATTCTCACTGTGAAATTACCATGATTCACACTGTGGAATTACCGTGATTCACACTCTGTAATTACCGTGATTCACACTGTGGAAATACCATGATTCACACTCTGTATTTAACGTGATTCGCACTGTGTATTTACCGTGATTCACACTGTGTAAATACCGTGATTCAAACTGTGGAATTACCGTGATTCTCAGTGTGGAATTATCGTGATGCACACTGTGAAATTACCGTAATTCGCTCAGCGGAATTATCGTGTTTCACACTGTGGAATTACCGTGATTCACACTTTGGAATTACTGTGATTCACTCTGTGGAATTACCGTGATTTGCTCAGTGGAATTACCGTGATTCACAGTGTGGAATACCATGATTCACAGTGTGCGATTACCGTGATTCACTCTGTGGTATTACCGTGATTCACACTGTGGAATTACCATGATTCGCACTGTGGAATTACCGTGATTCGCACTGTGGAATTACCGTGATTCACACTTTTGAATTACCATGATTCTAACTGTTATTACCGTGATTCGCACTGTGGAACTACCATGATTCTCAGTGTGGTATTACCATGATTCGCACTGTGGGTTTACCGTGATTCTCAGTGTGGTATTACCGTCACTCGCACTGAGGAATTGCCATGATTCGCACTGTGAAATTGCCATGATTCGCACTGTGGAATTACCATGATTCTCAGTGTGTTATTAGCGTGATTCACACTGTGGAATTACCATGATACTGAGTTTGTACATACCGTTATTCACACTGTAAAATTGCCATGAATCACACAGTGGAATTACCGTGATTGACACTGTGGAATTACCGTGATTCTCAGTGTGTTATTACCGTGATTCGCACTGTGGAATTACCGTGATTCGCACTGTGGAATTACCGTGATTCGCACTGTGGTATTACCGTGATTCACACTTTTGAATTACCGTGATTCGCACTGTTATTACCGTGATTCGCACTGTGGAATTACAGTGATCCTCAGTGTGGTATTACCATGATTCGCACTGTGGGTTTACCGTGATTCTCAGTGTGGTATTACCGTCACTCGCACTGAGGAATTGCCATGATTCGCACTGTGAAATTGCCATGATTCGCACTGTGGAATTACTATGATTCTCAGTGTGTTATTACCGTGATTCACACTGTGGAGTTACCATGATACTGAGTTTGTACATACCGTTATTCACACTGTAAAATTGCCATGAATCACACAGTGGAATTACCGTGATTGACACTGTGGAATTACCGTGATTCTCAGTGTGTTATTACCGTGATTTGCACTGTGGAATTACCGTGATACTCAGTGAGTTATTACCATGATTCACACTGTGTAATTACTGTGATTCACTCTGTAGAATTACCTTGATTCTCAGTGTGGTATTACCACGATTCTCACTGTGTAATTACTTTGATTCACTCTGTGGAATTACCGTTATTCTCAGTGTGGTATTACCATGAATCTCCCTGTGTAATTACCGTGATTCACTCTGTGGAATTACCGTGATTCTCAGTGTGGTATTACCATCGTTCTCACTGTGTAATTAACGTAATTGACTCTGTGGAATTACCGTGATTCTCAGTGTGGAATTACCGTGATTCACACTGTGGAATTACTGTGATTCACTCTGTGGAATTACCGTGATTCTCAGTGTGGTATTACTGTGATTCGCACTGTGGAATTACCGTGAATCACACTGTGGAATGACCATGATTCTCAGTGTGTTATTACCGTGATTCACACAGTGGAATTACCGTCATTCTCAGTGTGGTATTACCGTGATTCACACTGTGTAATTACCCTGATTCACTCTTTGGAATTACCGTTATTCTCAGTTTGGTATTACTGTGATTCGCACTGTGGAATTACAGTGATTCACCCTTTGGAATTACCGTGAATCTCAGTGTGGTATTACCGTGATTCACACTTTGGAATTACCGTGATTCTCAGAGTGGAATTACCATGATTCACACTGTGGAATTACTGTGGTTCACTCTGTGGAATTACTGTGATTCTCAGTGTGGTATTACTCTGATTTGCACTGTGGAATTACCGTGATTCACACTGTGGAATTACCATGATTCTCAGTGTGGTATTACCGTGATTCGCACTGTGGAATTGCCGTGATTCACACTGTGGAATTACCATGATTCTCAGTGTGTTATTACCGTGATTCACACAGTGGAATTACCGTCATTCTCATTGTGGTATTACCGTGATTCACACTGTGTAATTACTGTGATTCACTCTTTGGAATTACCGTTATTCTCAGTTTGGTATTACTGTGATTCGCACTGTGGAATTACAGTGATTCACCCTTTGGAATTACCGTGAATCTCAGTGTGGTATTACCGTGATTCACACTTTGGAATTACCGTGATTCTCAGTGTGGAATTACCATGATTCACACTGTGGAATTACTGTGATTCACACTGTGGAATTACTGTGATTCTCAGTATGGTATTACTCTGATTTGCACTGTGGAATTACCGTGATTCACACTGTGGAATTACCATGATTCTCAGTGTGGTATTACTGTGATTCGCACTGTGGAATTACCGTGATTCACACTGTGGAATTACCATGATTCTCAGTGTGGTATTACCGTGATTCACACTGTGGAATTACCATGATTCTCAGTGTGTTATTGCCGAGATTCACAATGTGGAATTACCGTGATTCTCAGTGTGGTATTACCGTGATTCACACTGTGGAATTACTGTGATTCACTCTGTGGAATTACCGTGATTCTTAGCGTGGTATTACTGTGATTCGCACTGTGTAATTACCGTGATACTCAGTGTGGTATTACCACGATTCTCACTCTGCACTTACTGTGATTCACTCTGTGGAATTACTGTTATTCTCAGTGTGGTATTACCATGATTCTCAGTGTGTTGTTACCGTGATTCATACTGTGGAATTACTGTGATGCACTCTGTGGAATTTCCGTGATTTTCACTGTGGAATTACCATGATTTAAACTGTGGAATTACCGTGATGCACACTGTGGAATGACCGTGACTCTCACTGTGTAAATACCGTAATTCATACTGTGGAATTACGTTGATTCACACTGTGGAATTACCATGATTCTCAGTGTGGTATTACTGTGATTCGCACTGTGGAATTACCATGATTCTCAGTGTGTTATTACCGTGATTCACACTGTGGAATTACCATGATACTGAGTTTGTACATACCGTTATTCACACTGTAAAATTGCCATGAATCACACAGTGGAATTACCGTGATTGACACTGTGGAATTACCGTGATTCTCAGTGTGTTATTACCGTGATTCGCACTGTGGAATTACCGTGATACTCAGTGAGTTATTACCATGATTCACACTGTGGAATTACCGCGATTCATACTGTGGAATTACCATGATTCTCAGTGTGGTATTACCGTGATTCACACTGTGGCATTACCATGATTCTCAGTGTGTTATTACCGAGATTCAGAATGTGGAATTACCATGATTCACAGTGTGGTATTACCGTGATTCACACTGTGGAATTACCGTGATTCGCTCTGTGGAATTACCGTGATTCTCAGTGTGGTATTACTGTGATTCGCACTGTGTAATTACCGTGATACTCAGTGTGGTATTACCACGATTCTCACTCTGCACTTCCTGTGATTCACTCTGTGGAATTACTGTTATTCTCAGTGTGGTATTACCATGATTCTCAGTGTGTTGTTACCGTGATTCACACTGTGGAATTACTGTGATTCACTCTGTGGAATTTCCGTGATTTTCACTGTGGAATTACCATGATTTAAACTGTGGAATTACCGTGACTCTCACTGTGTAAATACCGTAATTCATACTGTGGAATTACGGTGATTCACACTGTGGAATTACCTTGATTCACACTGTGGAATTACGATGATTCTCACTATGTAATTACCGTGATTCACAGTGTGGTATTACCATGATTCTCACTGTGTAATTACTGTGATTCAATCTGTGGAATTACCGTGATTGTCAATGTGGTTTTACCATGATTCGCACTGTGTAATTACTGTGATTCACTCTGTGGAATTACCGTGATTCTCAGTGTGGAATTACCATGATTCACACTGTGTACTTACCGTGATTCACACTTTGGAATTACCGTGATTCTCAGTGTGGAATTACAATGATTCTCAGTTTCGAATTACCATGATTCGCACTGTGGAATTAGCGTTATTCTCAGTGTGTTATTACCGTTATTCTCACTGTGTAATTACCATGATTCACACTGTGGTATTTCCGTGATTTTCACTGTGGAATTACCATGATTTAAACTGTGGAATTACCGTGATTCACACTGTGGAATTACCGTGACTCTCACTGTGTAAATACCGTAATTCATACTGTGGAATTACGGTGATTCACACTGTGGAATTACCGTGATTCTCACTGTGAAATTACCATGATTCACTCTGTGGAATTACCGTGATTCACACTCTGTAATTACCGTGATTCTCACTGTGGAATTACTGTGATTTGCACTGTGGAAATACCATGATTCACACTCTGTATTTACCGTGATTCGCACTGTGTATTTACCGTGATTCACACTGTGTAAATACCGTGATTCACACTGTGGAATTACCGTGATTCTCAGTGTGGAATTATCGTGATGCACACTGTGAAACTACCGTAATTCGCTCAGCGGAATTATCGTGTTTCACACTGTGGAATTACCGTGATTCACACTTTGGAATTACCGTGATTCACTGTGTGGAATTACCGTGATTTACTCAGTGGAATTACCGTGATTCACAGTGTGGAATACCATGATTCACAGTGTGCGATTACCGTGATTCACACTGTGGTATTACCATGATTCACACTGTGGAATTACCGTGATTCGCACTGTGGAATTACCGTGATTCGGACTGTGGAATTACCATGATTCTCAGTTTGGAATTACCATGATTCGCACTGTGGAATTAGCGTTATTCTCAGTGTGTTATTACCATTATTCTCACTGTGTAATTACCTTGATTCACACTGTGGTATTTCCGTGATTTTCACTGTGGAATTACCGTGATTCACACTGTGGAATTACCGTGACTCTCACTGTGTAAATACCGTAATTCATACTGTGGAATTATGGTGATTCACACTGTGGAATTACCTTGATTCACACTGTGGAATTACCGTGATTCTCACTGTGAAATTACCATGATTCACACTGTGGAATTACCGTGATTCACACTCTGTAATTACCGTGATTCACACTGTGGAAATACCATGATTCACACTCTGTATTTAACGTGATTCGCACTGTGTATTTACCGTGATTCACACTGTGTAAATACCGTGATTCAAACTGTGGAATTACCGTGATTCTCAGTGTGGAATTATCGTGATGCACACTGTGAAATTACCGTAATTCGCTCAGCGGAATTATCGTGTTTCACACTGTGGAATTACCGTGATTCACACTTTGGAATTACTGTGATTCACTCTGTGGAATTACCGTGATTTGCTCAGTGGAATTACCGTGATTCACAGTGTGGAATACCATGATTCACAGTGTGCGATTACCGTGATTCACTCTGTGGTATTACCGTGATTCACACTGTGGAATTACCATGATTCGCACTGTGGAATTACCGTGATTCGCACTGTGGAATTACCGTGATTCACACTTTTGAATTACCATGATTCTAACTGTTATTACCGTGATTCGCACTGTGGAACTACCATGATTCTCAGTGTGGTATTACCATGATTCGCACTGTGGGTTTACCGTGATTCTCAGTGTGGTATTACCGTCACTCGCACTGAGGAATTGCCATGATTCGCACTGTGAAATTGCCATGATTCGCACTGTGGAATTACCATGATTCTCAGTGTGTTATTAGCGTGATTCACACTGTGGAATTACCATGATACTGAGTTTGTACATACCGTTATTCACACTGTAAAATTGCCATGAATCACACAGTGGAATTACCGTGATTGACACTGTGGAATTACCGTGATTCTCAGTGTGTTATTACCGTGATTCGCACTGTGGAATTACCGTGATACTCAGTGAGTTATTACCATGATTCACATTGTGTAATTACTGTGATTCACTCTGTAGAATTACCTTGATTCTCAGCGTGGTATTACCACGATTCTCACTGTGTAATTACTTTGATTCACTCTGTGGAATTACCGTTATTCTCAGTGTGGTATTACCATGATTCTCACTGTGTAATTACTCTGATTCACTCTGTGGAATTACCATGATTCTCAGTGAGTTGTTACCGTGATTCACACTGTGGAATTACCATGATTCTCCCTGTGTAATTACCGTGATTCACTCTGTGGAATTACCGTCATTCTCAGTGTGGTATTACCATGGTTCTCACTGTGTAATTACCGGAATTCACTCTGTGGAATTACCGTGATTCTCAGTGTGGTATTACTGTGATTCGCACTGTGGAATTACCGTGATTCACACTGTGGAATTACCATGATTCTCAGTGTGGTATTACTGTGATTCGCACTGTGGAATTACCGTGATTCACACTGTGGAATTACCATGATTCTCAGTGTGGTATTACCGTGATTCACACTGTGGCATTACCATGATTCTCAGTGTGTTATTACCGAGATTCACAATGTGGAATTACCGTGATTCTCAGTGTGGTATTACCGTGATTCACACTGTGGAATTACCGTGATTCACTCTGTGGAATTACCGTGATTCTCAGTGTGGTATTACTGTGATTCGCACTGTGTAATTACCGTGATACTCAGTGTGGTATTACCACGATTCTCACTCTGCACTTACTGTGATTCACTCTGTGGAATTACTGTTATTCTCAGTGTGGTATTACCATGATTCTCAGAGTGTTGTTAACGTGATTCACACTGTGGAATTACTGTGATTCACTCTGTGGAATTTCCGTGATTTTCACTGTGGAATTACCATGATTTAAACTGTGGAATTACCGTGATGCACACTGTGGAATTACCGTGACACTCACTGTGTAAATACCGTAATTCATACTGTGGAATTACGGTGATTCACACTGTGGAATTACCTTGATTCACACTGTGGAATTACGATGATTCTCACTATGTAATTACCGTGATTCACAGTGTGGTATTACCATGATTCTCACTGTGTAATTACTGTGATTCAATCTGTGGAATTACCGTGATTCTCAATGTGGTATTACCATGATTCGCACTGTGTAATTACTGTGATTCACTCTGTGGAATTACCGTGATTCTCAGTGTGGAATTACCATGATTCACACTGTGTACTTACCGTGATTCACACTTTGGAATTACCATGATTCTCAGTGTGGAATTACCATGATTCTCAGTTTGGAATTACCATGATTCGCACTGTGGAATTAGCGTTATTCTCAGTGTGTTATTACCGTTATTCTCACTGTGTAATTACCTTGATTCACACTGTGGTATTTCCGTGATTTTCACTGTGGAATTACCATGATTTAAACTGTGGAATTACCGTGATTCACACTGTGGAATTACCGTGACTCTCACTGTGTAAATACCGTAATTCATACTGTGGAATTACGGTCATTCGCACTGTGGAATTACCTTGATTCACACTGTGGAATTACCGTGATTCTCACTGTGAAATTACCATGATTCACACTGTGGAATTACCGTGATTCACACTCTGTAATTACCGTGATTCACACTGTGGAATTACTGTGATTCGCACTGTGGAAATACCATGATTCACACTCTGTATTTACCGTGATTCGCACTGTGTATTTACCGTGATTCACACTGTGTAAATACCGTGATTCGCACTGTGGAATTACCGTGATTCTCAGTGTGGAATTATCGTGATGCACACTGTGAAATTACCGTAATTCGCTCAGCGGAATTATCGTGTTTCACACTGTGGAATTACCGTGATTCACACTTTGGAATTACTGTGATTCACTGTGTGGAATTACCCTGATTTGCTCAGGGGAATTACCGTGATTCACAGTGTGGAATACCATGATTCACAATGTGCGATTACCGTGATTCACACTGTGGTATTACCATGATTCACACTGTGGAATTACCGTGATTCGCACTGTGGAATTACCGTGATTCGCACTGTGGAATTACCGTGATTCACACTTTTGAATTACCGTGATTCGCACTGTTATTACCGTGATTCGCACTGTGGAATTACAGTGATCCTCAGTGTGGTATTACCATGATTCGCACTGTGGGTTTACCGTGATTCTCAGTGTGGTATTACCGTCACTCGCACTGAGGAATTGCCATGATTCGCACTGTGAAATTGCCATGATTCGCACTGTGGAATTACTATGATTCTCAGTGTGTTATTACCGTGATTCACACTGTGGAATTACCATGATACTGAGTTTGTACATACCGTTATTCACACTGTAAAATTGCCATGAATCACACAGTGGAATTACCGTGATTGACACTGTGGAATTACCGTGATTCTCAGTGTGTTATTACCGTGATTCGCACTGTGGAATTACCGTGATACTCAGTGAGTTATTACCATGATTCACACTGTGTAATTACTGTGATTCACTCTGTAGAATTACCTTGATTCTCAGTGTGGTATTACCACGATTCTCACTGTGTAATTACTTTGATTCACTCTGTGGAATTACCGTTATTCTCAGTGTGGTATTACCATGAATCTCCCTGTGTAATTACCGTGATTCACACTCTGGAATTACCGTGATTCTCAGTGTGGTATTACCATCGTTCTCACTGTGTAATTAACGTAATTGACTCTGTGGAATTACCGTGATTCTCAGTGTGGAATTACCGTGATTCACACTGTGGAATTACTGTGATTCACTCTGTGGAATTACCGTGATTCTCAGTGTGGTATTACTGTGATTCGCACTGTAGAATTACCGTGAATCACACTGTGGAATGACCATGATTCTCAGTGTGTTATTACCGTGATTCACACAGTGGAATTACCATCATTCTCAGTGTGGTATTACCGTGATTCACACTGTGTAATTACCCTGATTCACTCTTTGGAATTACCGTTATTCTCAGTTTGGTATTACTGTGATTCGCACCGTGGAATTACAGTGATTCACCCTTTGGAATTACCGTGAATCTCAGTGTGCTATTACCGTGATTCACACTTTGGAATTACCGTGATTCTCAGTGTGGAATTACCATGATTCACACTGTGGAATTACTGTGGTTCACTCTGTGGAATTACTGTGATTCTCAGTGTGGTATTGCTCTGATTTGCACTGTGGAATTACCGTGATTCACACTGTGGAATTACCATGATTCTCAGTGTGGTATTACCGTGATTCGCACTGTGGAATTACCGTGATTCACACTGTGGAATTACCATGATTCTCAGTGTGTTATTACCGTGATTCACACAGTGGAATTACCGTCATTCTCAGTGTGGTATTACCGTGATTCACACTGTGTAATTACCCTGATTCACTCTTTGGAATTACCGTTATTCTCAGTTTGGTATTACTGTGATTCGCACTGTGGAATTACAATGATTCACCCTTTGGAATTATCGTGAATCTCAGTGTGGTATTACCGTGATTCACACTTTGGAATTACCGTGAATCTCAGTGTGGAATTACCATGATTCACACTGTGGAATTACTGTGATTCACTCTGTGGAATTACTGTGATTCTCAGTGTGGTATTACTCTGATTTGCACTGTGGAATTACCGTGATTCACACTGTGGAATTACCATGATTCTCAGTGTGGTATTACTGTGATTCGCACTGTGGAATTACCATGATTCGCACTGTGGAATTACCGTGATTCGCACTGTGGAATTACCGTGATTCACACTTTTGAATTACCATGATTCTCAGTGTTATTACCGTGATTCGCACTGTGGAACTACCGTGATTCTCAGAGTGGTATTACCATGATTCGCACTGTGGGTTTACCGTGATTCTCAGTGTGGTATTACCGTCACTCGCACTGAGGAATTGCCATGCTTCGCACTGTGAAATTGCCATGATTCGCACTGTGGAATTACCATGATTCTCAGTGTGTTATTACCGTGATTCACACTGTGGAATTACCATGATACTGAGTTTGTACATACCGTTATTCACACTGTAAAATTGCCATGAATCACACAGTGGAATTACCGTGATTGACACTGTGGAATTACCGTGATTCTCAGTGTGTTATTAACGTGATTCGCACTGTGGAATTACCGTGATACTCAGTGAGTTATTACCATGATTCACACTGTGGAATTACCACGATTCATACTGTGGAATTACCATGATTCTCAGTGTGGTATTACCGTGATTCACAGTGTGGCATTAGCATGATTCTCAGTGTGTTATTACCGAGTTTCAGAATGTGGAATTACCTTGATTCTCAGTGTGGTATTACCGTGATTCACACTGTGGAATTACCGTGATTCACTCTGTGGAATTACCGTGATTCTCAGTGTGGTATTACTGTGATTCGCACTGTGTAATTACCGTGATACTCAGTGTGGTATTACCACGATTCTCACTCTGCACTTCCTGTGATTCACTCTGTGGAATTATTGTTATTCTCAATGTGGTATTACCATGATTCTCAGTGTGTTGTTACCGTGATTCACACTGTGGAATTACTGTGATTCACTCTGTGGAATTTCCGTGATTTTCACTGTGGAATTACCATGATTTAAACTGTGGAATTACCGTGATGCACACTGTGGAATTACCGTGACTCTCACTGTGTAAATACCGTAATTCATACTGTGGAATTACGTTGATTCACACAGTGGAATTACCTTGATTCACACTGTGGAATTACGATGATTCTCACTATGTAATTACCGTGATTCACAGTGTGGTATTACCATGATTCTCACTGTGTAATTACTGTGATTCAATCTGTGGAATTACCGTGATTCTCAATGTGGTATTACCATGATTCGCACTGTGTAATTACTGTGATTCACTCTGTGGAATTACCGTGATTCTCAGTGTGGAATTACCATGATTCACACTGTGTACTTACCGTGATTCACACTTTGGAATTACCGTGATTCTCAGTGTGGAATTACCATGATTCTCAGTTTGGAATTACCATGATTCGCACTGTGGAATTAGCGTTATTCTCAGTGTGTTATTACCGTTATTCTCACTGTGTAATTACCTTGATTCACACTGTGGTATTTCCGTGATTTTCACTGTGGAATTACCATGATTTAAACTGTGGAATTACCGTGATTCACACTGTGGAATTACCGTGACTCTCACTGTGTAAATATCGTAATTCATACTGTGGAATTACGGTGATTCACACTGTGGAATTACCTTGATTCACACTGTGGAATTACCGTGATTCTCACTGTGAAATTACCATGATTCACACTGTGGAATTACCGTGATTCACACTCTGTAATTACCGTGATTCACACTGTGGAATTACTGTGATTCGCACTGTGGAAATACCATGATTCACACTCTGTATTTACCGTGATTCGCACTGTGCATTTACCGTGATTCACACTGTGTAGATACCGTGATTCACACTGTGGAATTACCGTGATTCTCAGTGTGGAATTATCGTGATGCACACTGTGAAATTACCGTAATTCGCTCAGCGGAATTATCGTGTTTCACACTGTGGAATTACCGTGATTCACACTTTGGAATTACCGTGATTCACTGTGTGGAATTACCGTGATTTGCTCAGTGGAATTACCGTGATTCACAGTGTGGAATACCATGATTCACAGTGTGCGATTACCGTGATTCACACTGTGGTATTACCGTGATTCACACTGTGGAATTACCGTGATTCGCACTGTGGAATTACCGTGATTCACACTGTGGAATTACCGTGATTCACACTTTTGAATTACCGTGATTCTTACTGTTATTACCGTGATTCGCACTGTGGAATTACCGTGATTCTCAGTGTGGTATTACCATGATTCGCACTGTGGGTTTACCGTGATTCTCAGTGTGGTATTACCGTCACTCGCACTGAGGAATTGCCATGATTCGCACTGTGAAATTGCCATGATTCGCACTGTGGAATTACCATGATTCTCAGTGTGTTATTAGCGTGATTCACACTGTGGAATTACCATGATACTGAGTTTGTACATACCGTTATTCACACTGTAAAATTGCCATGAATCACACAGTGGAATTACCGTGATTGACACTGTGGAATTACCGTGATTCTCAGTGTGTTATTACCGTGATTCGCACTGTGGAATTACCGTGATACTCAGTGAGTTATTACCATGATTCACACTGTGTAATTACTGTGATTCACTCTGTAGAATTACCTTGATTCTCAGTGTGGTATTACCACGATTCTCACTGTGTAATTACTTTGATTCACTCTGTGGAATTACCATTATTCTCAGTGTGGTATTACCATGAATCTCCCTGTGTAATTAATGTGATTCACTCTGTGGAATTACCGTGATTCTCAGTGTGGTATTACCATCGTTCTCACTGTGTAATTAACGTAATTGACTCTGTGGAATTACCGTGATTCTCAGAGTGGAATTACCATGATTCACACTGTGGAATTACTGTGATTCACACTGTGGAATTACTGTGATTCTCAGTGTGGTATTACTCTGTTTTGCACTGTGGAATTACCGTGATTCACACTGTGGAATTACCATGATTCTCAGTGTGGTATTACTGTGATTCGCACTGTGGAATTACCGTGATTCACACTGTGGGATTACCATGATTCTCAGTGTGGTATTACCGTGATTCACACTGTGGAATTACCATGATTCTCAGTGTGTTATTGCCGAGATTCACAATGTGGAATTACCGTGATTCTCAGTGTGGTATTACCGTGATTCTCACTGTGGAATTACTGTGATTCACTCTGTGGAATTACCGTGATTCTTAGCGTGGTATTACTGTGATTCGCACTGTGTAATTACCGTGATACTCAGTGTGGTATTACCACGATTCTCACTCTGCACTTACTGTGATTCACTCTGTGGAATTACTGTTATTCTCAGTGTGGTATTACCATGATTCTCAGTGTGTTGTTACCGTGATTCATACTGTGGAATTACTGTGATTCACTCTGTGGAATTTCCGTGATTTTCACTGTGGAATTACCATGATTTAAACTGTGGAATTACCGTGATGCACACTGTGGAATGACCGTGACTCTCACTGTGTAAATACCGTAATTCATACTGTGGAATTACGGTGATTCACACTGTGGAATTACCTTGATTCACACTGTGGAATTACGATGATTCTCACTATGTAATTACCGTGATTCACAGTGTGGTATTACCATGATTCTCACTGTGTAATTACTGTGATTCAATCTGTGGAATTACCGTGATTCTCAGTGTGGTATTACCATGATTCGCACTGTGGGGTTACCGTGATTCTCAGAGTGGTATTACCGTCACTCGCACTGAGGAATTGCCATGATTCGCACTGTGAAATTGCCATGATTCGCACTGTGGAATTACCATGATTCTCAGTGTGTTATTACCATGATTCACACTGTGGAATTACCATGATACTGAGTTTGTACATACCGTTATTCACACTGTAAAATTGCCATGAATCACACAGTGGAATTACCGTGATTGACACTGCGGAATTACCGTGATTCTCAGTGTGTTATTACCGTGATTCGCACTGTGGAATTACCGTGATACTCAGTGAGTTAGTACCATGATTCACACTGTGTAATTACTGTGATTCACTCTGTAGAATTACCTTGATTCTCAGTGTGGTATTACCACGATTCTCACTGTGTAATTACTTTGATTCACTCTGTGGAATTACCGTTATTCTCAGTGTGGTATTACCATGATTCTCCCTGTGTAATTACCGTGATTCACTCTGTGGAATTACCGTTATTCTCAGTGTGGTATTACAATCGTTCTCACTGTGTAATTAACGTAATTCACTCTGTGGAATTACCATGATTCTCAGTGTGGAATTACCGTGATTCACACTGTGGAATTACTGTGATTCACTCTGTGGAATTACCGTGATTCTCAGTGTGGTATTACTGTGATTCGCACTGTGGAATTACCGTGATTCACACTGTGGAATTACCATGATTCTCAGTGTGTTATTACCGTGATTCACACAGTGGAATTACCGTCATTCTCAGTGTGGTATTACCGTGATTCACACTGTGTAATTACCCTGATTCACTCTTTGGAATTACCGTTATTCTCAGTTTGGTATTACTGTGATTCGCACCGTGGAATTACAGTGATTCACCCTTTGGAATTACCGTGAATCTCAGTGTGGTATTACCGTGATTCACACTTTAGAATTACCGTGATTCTCAGTGTGGAATTACCATGATTCACACTGTGGAATTACTGTGGTTCACTCTGTGGAATTACTGTGATTCTCAGTGTGGTATTGCTCTGATTTGCACTGTGGAATTACCGTGATTCACACTGTGGAATTACCATGATTCTCAGTGTGGTATTACTGTGATTCGCACTGTGGAATTACCGTGATTCACACTGTGGAATTACCATGATTCTCAGTGTGTTATTACCGTGATTCACACAGTGGAATTACCGTCATTCTCAGTGTGGTATTACCGTGATTCACACTGTGTAATTACCCTGATTCACTCTTTGGAATTACCGTTATTCTCAGTTTGGTATTACTGTGATTCGCACTGTGGAATTACAATGATTCACCCTTTGGAATTATCGTGAATCTCAGTGTGGTATTACCGTGATTCACACTTTGGAATTACCGTGATTCTCAGTGTGGAATTACCATGATTCACACTGTGGAATTACTGTGATTCACTCTGTGGAATTACTGTGATTCTCAGTGTGGTATTACTCTGATTTGCACTGTGGAATTACCGTGATTCACACTGTGGTATTACCGTGATTCACACTGTGGAATTACCGTGATTCGCACTGTGGAATTACCGTGATTCACACTGTGGAATTACCGTGATTCACACTTTTGAATTACCGTGATTCTTACTGTTATTACCGTGATTCGCACTGTGGAATTACCGTGATTCTCAGTGTGGTATTACCATGATTCGCACTGTGGGTTTACCGTGATTCTCAGTGTGGTATTACCGTCACTCGCACTGAGGAATTGCCATGATTCGCACTGTGAAATTGCCATGATTCGCACTGTGGAATTACCATGATTCTCAGTGTGTTATTAGCGTGATTCACACTGTGGAATTACCATGATACTGAGTTTGTACATACCGTTATTCACACTGTAAAATTGCCATGAATCACACAGTGGAATTACCGTGATTGACACTGTGGAATTACCGTGATTCTCAGTGTGTTATTACCGTGATTCGCACTGTGGAATTACCGTGATACTCAGTGAGTTATTACCATGATTCACACTGTGTAATTACTGTGATTCACTCTGTAGAATTACCTTGATTCTCAGTGTGGTATTACCACGATTCTCACTGTGTAATTACTTTGATTCACTCTGTGGAATTACCATTATTCTCAGTGTGGTATTACCATGAATCTCCCTGTGTAATTAATGTGATTCACTCTGTGGAATTACCGTGATTCTCAGTGTGGTATTACCATCGTTCTCACTGTGTAATTAACGTAATTGACTCTGTGGAATTACCGTGATTCTCAGAGTGGAATTACCATGATTCACACTGTGGAATTACTGTGATTCACACTGTGGAATTACTGTGATTCTCAGTGTGGTATTACTCTGTTTTGCACTGTGGAATTACCGTGATTCACACTGTGGAATTACCATGATTCTCAGTGTGGTATTACTGTGATTCGCACTGTGGAATTACCGTGATTCACACTGTGGGATTACCATGATTCTCAGTGTGGTATTACCGTGATTCACACTGTGGAATTACCATGATTCTCAGTGTGTTATTGCCGAGATTCACAATGTGGAATTACCGTGATTCTCAGTGTGGTATTACCGTGATTCTCACTGTGGAATTACTGTGATTCACTCTGTGGAATTACCGTGATTCTTAGCGTGGTATTACTGTGATTCGCACTGTGTAATTACCGTGATACTCAGTGTGGTATTACCACGATTCTCACTCTGCACTTACTGTGATTCACTCTGTGGAATTACTGTTATTCTCAGTGTGGTATTACCATGATTCTCAGTGTGTTGTTACCGTGATTCATACTGTGGAATTACTGTGATTCACTCTGTGGAATTTCCGTGATTTTCACTGTGGAATTACCATGATTTAAACTGTGGAATTACCGTGATGCACACTGTGGAATGACCGTGACTCTCACTGTGTAAATACCGTAATTCATACTGTGGAATTACGGTGATTCACACTGTGGAATTACCTTGATTCACACTGTGGAATTACGATGATTCTCACTATGTAATTACCGTGATTCACAGTGTGGTATTACCATGATTCTCACTGTGTAATTACTGTGATTCAATCTGTGGAATTACCGTGATTCTCAGTGTGGTATTACCATGATTCGCACTGTGGGGTTACCGTGATTCTCAGAGTGGTATTACCGTCACTCGCACTGAGGAATTGCCATGATTCGCACTGTGAAATTGCCATGATTCGCACTGTGGAATTACCATGATTCTCAGTGTGTTATTACCATGATTCACACTGTGGAATTACCATGATACTGAGTTTGTACATACCGTTATTCACACTGTAAAATTGCCATGAATCACACAGTGGAATTACCGTGATTGACACTGCGGAATTACCGTGATTCTCAGTGTGTTATTACCGTGATTCGCACTGTGGAATTACCGTGATACTCAGTGAGTTAGTACCATGATTCACACTGTGTAATTACTGTGATTCACTCTGTAGAATTACCTTGATTCTCAGTGTGGTATTACCACGATTCTCACTGTGTAATTACTTTGATTCACTCTGTGGAATTACCGTTATTCTCAGTGTGGTATTACCATGATTCTCCCTGTGTAATTACCGTGATTCACTCTGTGGAATTACCGTTATTCTCAGTGTGGTATTACAATCGTTCTCACTGTGTAATTAACGTAATTCACTCTGTGGAATTACCATGATTCTCAGTGTGGAATTACCGTGATTCACACTGTGGAATTACTGTGATTCACTCTGTGGAATTACCGTGATTCTCAGTGTGGTATTACTGTGATTCGCACTGTGGAATTACCGTGATTCACACTGTGGAATTACCATGATTCTCAGTGTGTTATTACCGTGATTCACACAGTGGAATTACCGTCATTCTCAGTGTGGTATTACCGTGATTCACACTGTGTAATTACCCTGATTCACTCTTTGGAATTACCGTTATTCTCAGTTTGGTATTACTGTGATTCGCACCGTGGAATTACAGTGATTCACCCTTTGGAATTACCGTGAATCTCAGTGTGGTATTACCGTGATTCACACTTTAGAATTACCGTGATTCTCAGTGTGGAATTACCATGATTCACACTGTGGAATTACTGTGGTTCACTCTGTGGAATTACTGTGATTCTCAGTGTGGTATTGCTCTGATTTGCACTGTGGAATTACCGTGATTCACACTGTGGAATTACCATGATTCTCAGTGTGGTATTACTGTGATTCGCACTGTGGAATTACCGTGATTCACACTGTGGAATTACCATGATTCTCAGTGTGTTATTACCGTGATTCACACAGTGGAATTACCGTCATTCTCAGTGTGGTATTACCGTGATTCACACTGTGTAATTACCCTGATTCACTCTTTGGAATTACCGTTATTCTCAGTTTGGTATTACTGTGATTCGCACTGTGGAATTACAATGATTCACCCTTTGGAATTATCGTGAATCTCAGTGTGGTATTACCGTGATTCACACTTTGGAATTACCGTGATTCTCAGTGTGGAATTACCATGATTCACACTGTGGAATTACTGTGATTCACTCTGTGGAATTACTGTGATTCTCAGTGTGGTATTACTCTGATTTGCACTGTGGAATTACCGTGATTCACACTGTGGAATTACCATGATTCGCACTGTGGAATTACCGTGATTCGCACTGTGGAATTACCGTGATTCACACTTTTGAATTACCATGATTCTCAGTGTTATTACCGTGATTCGCACTGTGGAACTACCGTGATTCTCAGAGTGGTATTACCATGATTCGCACTGTGGGTTTACCGTGATTCTCAGTGTGGTATTACCGTCACTCGCACTGAGGAATTGCCATGATTCGCACTGTGAAATTGCCATGATTCGCACTGTGGAATTACCATGATTCTCAGTGTGTTATTACCGTGATTCACACTGTGGAATTACCATGATACTGAGTTTGTACATACCGTTATTCACACTGTAAAATTGCCATGAATCACACAGTGGAATTACCGTGATTGACACTGTGGAATTACCGTGATTCTCAGTGTGTTATTACCGTGATTCGCACTGTGGAATTACCGTGATACTCAGTGAGTTATTACCATGATTCACACTGTGGAATTACCACGATTCATACTGTGGAATTACCATGATTCTCAGTGTGGTATTACCGTGATTCACACTGTGGCATTAGCATGATTCTCAGTGTGTTATTACCGAGATTCAGAATGTGGAATTACCTTGATTCTCAGTGTGGTATTACCGTGATTCACACTGTGGAATTACCGTGATTCACTCTGTGGAATTACCGTGATTCTCAGTGTGGTATTACTGTGATTCGCACTGTGTAATTACCGTGATACTCAGTGTGGTATTACCACGATTCTCACTCTGCACTTCCTGTGATTCACTCTGTGGAATTATTGTTATTCTCAATGTGGTATTACCATGATTCTCAGTGTGTTGTTACCGTGATTCACACTGTGGAATTACTGTGATTCACTCTGTGGAATTTCCGTGATTTTCACTGTGGAATTACCATGATTTAAACTGTGGAATTACCGTGATGCACACTGTGGAATTACCGTGACTCTCACTGTGTAAATACCGTAATTCATACTGTGGAATTACGGTGATTCACACAGTGGAATTACCTTGATTCACACTGTGGAATTACGATGATTCTCACTATGTAATTACCGTGATTCACAGTGTGGTATTACCATGATTCTCACTGTGTAATTACTGTGATTCAATCTGTGGAATTACCGTGATTCTCAATGTGGTATTACCATGATTCGCACTGTGTAATTACTGTGATTCACTCTGTGGAATTACCGTGATTCTCAGTGTGGAATTACCATGATTCACACTGTGTACTTACCGTGATTCACACTTTGGAATTACCGTGATTCTCAGTGTGGAATTACCATGATTCTCAGTTTGGAATTACCATGATTCGCACTGTGGAATTAGCGTTATTCTCAGTGTGTTATTACCGTTATTCTCACTGTGTAATTACCTTGATTCACACTGTGGTATTTCCGTGATTTTCACTGTGGAATTACCATGATTTAAACTGTGGAATTACCGTGATTCACACTGTGGAATTACCGTGACTCTCACTGAGTAAATATCGTAATTCATACTGTGGAATTACGGTGATTCACACTGTGGAATTACCTTGATTCACACTGTGGAATTACCGTGATTCTCACTGTGAAATTACCATGATTCACACTGTGGAATTACCGTGATTCACACTCTGTAATTACCGTGATTCACACTGTGGAATTACTGTGATTCGCACTGTGGAAATACCATGATTCACACTCTGTATTTACCGTGATTCGCAATGTGCATTTACCGTGATTCACACTGTGTAGATACCGTGATTCACACTGTGGAATTACCGTGATTCTCAGTGTGGAATTATCGTGATGCACACTGTGAAATTACCGTAATTCGCTCAGCGGAATTATCGTGTTTCACACTGTGGAATTACCGTGATTCACACTTTGGAATTACCGTGATTCACTGTGTGGAATTACCGTGATTTGCTCAGTGGAATTACCGTGATTCACAGTGTGGAATACCATGATTCACAGTGTGCGATTACCGTGATTCACACTGTGGTATTACCGTGATTCACACTGTGGAATTACCGTGATTCGCACTGTGGAATTACCGTGATTCACACTGTGGAATTACCGTGATTCACACTTTTGAATTACCGTGATTCAATCTGTGGAATTACCGTGATTCTCAGTGTGGTATTACCATGATTCGCACTGTGGGTTTACCGTGATTCTCAGTGTGGTATTACCGTCACTCGCACTGAGGAATTGCCATGATTCGCACTGTGAAATTGCCATGATTCGCACTGTGGAATTACCATGATTCTCAGTGTGTTATTAGCGTGATTCACACTGTGGAATTACCATGATACTGAGTTTGTACATACCGTTATTCACACTGTAAAATTGCCATGAATCACACAGTGGAATTACCGTGATTGACACTGTGGAATTACCGTGATTCTCAGTGTGTTATTACCGTGATTCGCACTGTGGAATTACCGTGATACTCAGTGAGTTATTACCATGATTCACACTGTGTAATTACTGTGATTCACTCTGTAGAATTACCTTGATTCTCAGTGTGGTATTACCACGATTCTCACTGTGTAATTACTTTGATTCACTCTGTGGAATTACCATTATTCTCAGTGTGGTATTACCATGAATCTCCCTGTGTAATTAATGTGATTCACTCTGTGGAATTACCGTGATTCTCAGTGTGGTATTACCATCGTTCTCACTGTGTAATTAACGTAATTGACTCTGTGGAATTACCGTGATTCTCAGTGTTGAATTACCATGATTCACACTGTGGAATTACTGTGATTCACTCTGTGGAATTACCGTGATTCTCAGTGTGGTATTACTGTGATTCACACTGTGGAATTACCGTGAATCACACTGTGGAATTACCATGATTCTCAGTGTGTTATTACCGTGATTCACACAGTGGAATTACCGTCATTCTCAGTGTGGTATTACCGTGATTCACACTGTGTAATTACCGTGATTCACTCTTTGGAATTACCGTTATTCTCAGTTTGGTATTACTGTGATTCGCACTGTGGAATTACAGTGATTCACCCTTTGGAATTACCGTGAATCTCAGTGTGGTATTACCGTGATTCACACTTTGGAATTACCGTGATTCTCAGAGTGGAATTACCATGATTCACACTGTGGAATTACCGTGGTTCACTCTGTGGAATTACTGTGATTCTCAGTGTGGTATTACTCTGATTTGCACTGTGGAATTACTGTGATTCACTCTGTGGAATTACCGTGATTCTCAGTGTGGTATTACTGTGATTCGCACTGTGGAATTACCGTGATTCACACTGTGGAATTACCATGATTCTCAGTGTGTTATTACCGTGATTCACACAGTGGAATTACCGTCATTCTCAGTGTGGTATTACCGTGATTCACACTGTGTAATTACCCTGATTCACTCTTTGGAATTACCGTTATTCTCAGTTTGGTATTACTGTGATTCGCACCGTGGAATTACAGTGATTCACCCTTTGGAATTACCGTGAATCTCAGTGTGGTATTACCGTGATTCACACTTTGGAATTACCGTGATTCTCAGTGTGGAATTACCATGATTCACACTGTGGAATTACTGTGGTTCACTCTGTGGAATTACTGTGATTCTCAGTGTGGTATTGCTCTGATTTGCACTGTGGAATTACCGTGATTCACACTGTGGAATTACCATGATTCTCAGTGTGGTATTACTGTGATTCGCACTGTGGAATTACCGTGATTCACACTGTGGAATTACCATGATTCTCAGTGTGTTATTACCGTGATTCACACAGTGGAATTACCGTCATTCTCAGTGTGGTATTACCGTGATTCACACTGTGTAATTACCCTGATTCACTCTTTGGAATTACCGTTATTCTCAGTTTGGTATTACTGTGATTCGCACTGTGGAATTACAATGATTCACCCTTTGGAATTATCGTGAATCTCAGTGTGGTATTACCGTGATTCACACTTTGGAATTACCGTGATTCTCAGTGTGGAATTACCATGATTCACACTGTGGAATTACTGTGATTCACTCTGTGGAATTACTGTGATTCTCAGTGTGGTATTACTCTGATTTGCACTGTGGAATTACCGTGATTCACACTGTGGAATTACCATGATTCTCAGTGTGGTATTACTGTGATTCGCACTGTGGAATTACCATGATTCGCACTGTGGAATTACCGTGATTCGCACTGTGGAATTACCGTGATTCACACTTTTGAATTACCATGATTCTCAGTGTTATTACCGTGATTCGCACTGTGGAACTACCGTGATTCTCAGAGTGGTATTACCATGATTCGCACTGTGGGTTTACCGTGATTCTCAGTGTGGTATTACCGTCACTCGCACTGAGGAATTGCCATGATTCCCACTGTGAAATTGCCATGATTCGCACTGTGGAATTACCATGATTCTCAGTGTGTTATTACCGTGATTCACACTGTGGAATTACCATGATACTGAGTTTGTACATACCGTTATTCACACTGTAAAATTGCCAGAATCACACAGTGGAATTACCGTGATTGACACTGTGGAATTACCGTGATTCTCAGTGTGTTATTACCGTGATTCGCACTGTGGAATTACCGTGATACTCAGTGAGTTATTACCATGATTCACACTGTGGAATTACCACGATTCATACTGTGGAATTACCATGATTCTCAGTGTGGTATTACCGTGATTCACACTGTGGCATTAGCATGATTCTCAGTGTGTTATTACCGAGATTCAGAATGTGGAATTACCTTGATTCTCAGTGTGGTATTACCGTGATTCACACTGTGGAATTACCGTGATTCACTCTGTGGAATTACCGTGATTCTCAGTGTGGTATTACTGTGATTCGCACTGTGTAATTACCGTGATACTCAGTGTGGTATTACCACGATTCTCACTCTGCACTTCCTGTGATTCACTCTGTGGAATTATTGTTATTCTCAATGTGGTATTACCATGATTCTCAGTGTGTTGTTACCGTGATTCACACTGTGGAATTACTGTGATTCACTCTGTGGAATTTCCGTGATTTTCACTGTGGAATTACCATGATTTAAACTGTGGAATTACCGTGATGCACACTGTGGAATTACCGTGACTCTCACTGTGTAAATACCGTAATTCATACTGTGGAATTACGGTGATTCACACAGTGGAATTACCTTGATTCACACTGTGGAATTACGATGATTCTCACTATGTAATTACCGTGATTCACAGTGTGGTATTACCATGATTCTCACTGTGTAATTACTGTGATTCAATCTGTGGAATTACCGTGATTCTCAATGTGGTATTACCATGATTCGCACTGTGTAATTACTGTGATTCACTCTGTGGAATTACCGTGATTCTCAGTGTGGAATTACCATGATTCACACTGTGTACTTACCGTGATTCACACTTTGGAATTACCGTGATTCTCAGTGTGGAATTACCATGATTCTCAGTTTGGAATTACCATGATTCGCACTGTGGAATTAGCGTTATTCTCAGTGTGTTATTACCGTTATTCTCACTGTGTAATTACCTTGATTCACACTGTGGTATTTCCGTGATTTTCACTGTGGAATTACCATGATTTAAACTGTGGAATTACCGTGATTCACACTGTGGAATTACCGTGACTCTCACTGAGTAAATATCGTAATTCATACTGTGGAATTACGGTGATTCACACTGTGGAATTACCTTGATTCACACTGTGGAATTACCGTGATTCTCACTGTGAAATTACCATGATTCACACTGTGGAATTACCGTGATTCACACTCTGTAATTACCGTGATTCACACTGTGGAATTACTGTGATTCGCACTGTGGAAATACCATGATTCACACTCTGTATTTACCGTGATTCGCAATGTGCATTTACCGTGATTCACACTGTGTAGATACCGTGATTCACACTGTGGAACTACCGTGATTCTCAGTGTGGAATTATCGTGATGCACACTGTGAAATTACCGTAATTCGCTCAGCGGAATTATCGTGTTTCACACTGTGGAATTACCGTGATTCACACTTTGGAATTACCGTGATTCACTGTGTGGAATTACCGTGATTTGCTCAGTGGAATTACCGTGATTCACAGTGTGGAATACCATGATTCACAGTGTGCGATTACCGTGATTCACACTGTGGTATTACCGTGATTCACACTGTGGAATTACCGTGATTCGCACTGTGGAATTACCGTGATTCACACTGTGGAATTACCGTGATTCACACTTTTGAATTACCGTGATTCTTACTGTTATTACCGTGATTCGCACTGTGGAATTACCGTGATTCTCAGTGTGGTATTACCATGATTCGCACTGTGGGTTTACCGTGATTCTCAGTGTGGTATTACCGTCACTCGCACTGAGGAATTGCCACGATTCGCACTGTGAAATTGCAATGATTCGCACTGTGGAATTACCATGATTCTCAGTGTGTTATTAGCGTGATTCACACTGTGGAATTACCATGATACTGAGTTTGTACATACCGTTATTCACACTGTAAAATTGCCATGAATCACACAGTGGAATTACCGTGATTGACACTGTGGAATTACCGTGATTCTCAGTGTGTTATTACCGTGATTCGCACTGTGGAATTACCGTGATACTCAGTGAGTTATTACCATGATTCACACTGTGTAATTACTGTGATTCACTCTGTAGAATTACCTTGATTCTCAGTGTGGTATTACCACGATTCTCACTGTGTAATTACTTTGATTCACTCTGTGGAATTACCATTATTCTCAGTGTGGTATTACCATGAATCTCCCTGTGTAATTAATGTGATTCACTCTGTGGAATTACCGTGATTCTCAGTGTGGTATTACCATCGTTCTCACTGTGTAATTAACGTAATTGACTCTGTGGAATTACCGTGATTCTCAGTGTTGAATTACCATGATTCACACTGTGGAATTACTGTGATTCACTCTGTGGAATTACCGTGATTCTCAGTGTGGTATTACTGTGATTCACACTGTGGAATTACCGTGAATCACACTGTGGAATTACCATGATTCTCAGTGTGTTATTACCGTGATTCACACAGTGGAATTACCGTCATTCTCAGTGTGGTATTACCGTGATTCACACTGTGTAATTACCGTGATTCACTCTTTGGAATTACCGTTATTCTCAGTTTGGTATTACTGTGATTCGCACTGTGGAATTACAGTGATTCACCCTTTGGAATTACCGTGAATCTCAGTGTGGTATTACCGTGATTCACACTTTGGAATTACCGTGATTCTCAGAGTGGAATTACCATGATTCACACTGTGGAATTACCGTGGTTCACTCTGTGGAATTACTGTGATTCTCAGTGTGGTATTACTCTGATTTGCACTGTGGAATTACCGTGATTCACACTGTGGAATTACCATGATTCTCAGTGTGGTATTACCGTGATTCGCATTGTGGAATTACCGTGATTCACACTGTGGAATTACCATGATTCTCAGTGTGTTATTACCGTGATTCACACAGCGGATTTACCGTCATTCTCAGTGTGGTATTACCGTGATTCACACTGTGTAATTACTGTGATTCACTCTTTGGAATTACCGTTATTCTCAGTTTGGTATTACTGTGATTCGCACTGTGGAATTACAGTGATTCACCCTTTGGAATTACCGTGAATCTCAGTGTGGTATTACTGTGATTCACACTTTGGAATTACCGTGATTCTCAGTGTGGAATTACCATGATTCACACTGTGGAATTAGTGTTATTCACACTGTGGAATTACTGTGATTCTCAGTGTGGTATTACTCTGATTTGCACTGTGGAATTACCGTGATTCACACTGTGGAATTACCATGATTCTCAGTGTGGTATTACTGTGATTCGCACTGTGGAATTACCGTGATTCACACTGTGGAATTACCATGATTCTCAGTGTGGTATTACCGTGATTCACACTGTGGAATTACCATGATTCTCAGTGTGTTATTGCCGAGATTCACAATGTGGAATTACCGTGATTCTCAGTGTGGTATTACCGTGATTCACACTGTGGAATTACCGTGATTCACTCTGTGGAATTACCGTGATTCTTAGCGTGGTATTACTGTGATTCGCACTGTGTAATTACCGTGATACTCAGTGTGGTATTACCACGATTCTCACTCTGCACTTACTGTGATTCACTCTGTGGATTTACTGTTATTTTTAGTGTGGTATTACCAAGATTCTCAGTGTGTTGTTACCGTGATTCACACTGTGGAATTACTGTGATTCACTCTGTGGAATTTCCGTGATTTTCACTGTGGAATTACCATGATTTAAACTGTGGAATTACCGTGATGCACACTGTGGAATTACCGTGACTCTCACTGTGTAAATACCGTAATTCATACTGTGGAATTACGGTGATTCACACTTTTGAATTACCTTGATTCACACTGTGGAATTTCGATGATTCTCGCTATGTAATTACCGTGATTCACAGTGTGGTATTACCATGACTCTCACTGTGTAATTACCGTGATTCAATCTGTGGAATTACCGTGATTCTCAGTGTGGTATTACCATGATTCGCACTGTGGGTTTACCGTGATTCTCAGTGTGGTATTACCGTCACTCGCACTGAGGAATTGCCATGATTCGCACTGTGAAATTGCCATTATTCGCACTGTGGAATTACCATGATTCTCAGTATGTTATTACCGTGATTCACACTGTGGAATTACCATGATACTGAGTTTGTACATACCGTTATTCACACTGTAAAATTGCCATGAATCACACAGTGGAATTACCGTGATTGACACTGTGGAATTACCGTGATTCTCAGTGTGTTATTACCGTGATTCGCACTGTGGAATTACCGTGATACTCAGTGAGTTAGTACCATGATTCACACTGTGTAATTACTGTGATTCACTCTGTAGAATTACCTTGATTCTCAGTGTGGTATTACCACGATTCTCACTGTGTAATTACTTTGATTCACTCTGTGGAATTATCGTTATTCTCAGTGTGGTATTACCATGATTCTCCCTGTGTAATTACGGTGATTCACTCTGTGGAATTACCGTGATTCTCAGTGTGGAATTACCGTGATTCACACTGTGGAATTACTGTGATTCACTCTGTGGAATTACCGTGATTCTCAGTGTGGTATTACTGTGATTCGCACTGTGGAATTACCGTGATTCACACTGTGGAATTACCATGATTCTCAGTGTGTTATTACCGTGATTCACACAGTCATTCTCAGTGTGGTATTACCGTGATTCACACTGTGTAATTACCCTGATTCACTCTTTGGAATTACCGTTATTCTCAGTTTGGTATTACTGTGATTCGCACTGTGGAATTACAATGATTCACCCTTTGGAATTACCGTGAATCTCAGTGTGGTATTACCGTGATTCACACTTTGGAATTAGGGTGATTCTCAGTGTGGAATTACCATGATTCACACTGTGGAATTACTGTGATTCACTCTGTGGAATTACTGTGATTTTCAGTGTGGTATTACTCTGATTTGCACTGTGGAATTACCGTGTTTCACACTGTGGAATTACCATGATTCTCAGTGTGGTATTACCGTGATTCGCACTGTGGAATTACCGTGATACTCAGTGAGTTATTACCATGATTCACACTGTGTAATTACTGTGATTCACTCTGTAGAATTACCTTGATTCTCAGTGTGGTATTACCACGATTCTCACTGTGTAATTACTTTGATTCACTCTGTGGAATTACCGTTATTCTCAGTGTGGTATTACCATGAATCTCCCTGTGTAATTACCGTGATTCACTCTGTGGAATTACCGTGATTCTCAGTGTGGTATTACCATTGTTCTCACTGTGTAATTAACGTAATTGACTCTGTGGAATTACCGTGATTCTCCGTGTTGAATTACCATGATTCACACTGTGGAATTACCGTGATTCACTCTGTGGAATTACCGTGATTCTCAGTGTGGTATTACTGTGATTCGCACTGTGGAATTACCGTGAATCACACTGTGGAATGACCATGATTCTCAGTGTGTTATTACCGTGATTCACACAGTGGAATTACCGTCATTCTCAGTGTGGTATTACCGTGATTCACACTGTGTAATTACCGTGATTCACTCTTTGGAATTACCGTTATTCTCAGTTTGGTATTACTGTGATTCGCACTGTGGAATTACAGTGATTCACCCTTTGGAATTACCGTGAATCTCAGTGTGGTATTACCGTGATTCACACTTTGGAATTACCGTGATTCTCAGAGTGGAATTACCATGATTCACACTGTGGAATTACTGTGGTTCACTCTGTGGAATTACTGTGATTCTCAGTGTGGTATTACTCTGATTTGCACTGTGGAATTACCGTGATTCACACTGTGGAATTACCATGATTCTCAGTGTGGTATTACCGTGATTCGCACTGTGGAATTGCCGTGATTCACACTGTGGAATTACCATGATTCTCAGTGTGTTATTACCGTGATTCACACAGTGGAATTACCGTCATTCTCAGTGTGGTATTACCGTGATTCACACTGTGTAATTACTGTGATTCACTCTTTGGAATTACCGTTATTCTCAGTTTGGTATTACTGTGATTCGCACTGTGGAATTACAGTGATTCACCCTTTGGAATTACCGTGAATCTCAGTGTGGTATTACCGTGATTCACACTTTGGAATTACCATGATTCTCAGTGTGGAATTACCATGATTCACACTGTGGAATTACTGTGATTCACACTGTGGAATTACTGTGATTCTCAGTATGGTATTACTCTGATTTGCACTGTGGAATTACCGTGATTCACACTGTGGAATTACCATGATTCTCAGTGTGGTATTACTGTGATTCGCACTGTGGAATTACCGTGATTCACACTGTGGAATTACCATGATTCTCAGTGTGGTATTACCGTGATTCACACTGTGGAATTACCATGATTCTCAGTGTGTTATTGCCGAGATTCACAATGTGGAATTACCGTGATTCTCAGTGTGGTATTACCGTGATTCACACTGTGGAATTACTGTGATTCACTCTGTGGAATTACCGTGATTCTTAGCGTGGTATTACTGTGATTCGCACTGTGTAATTACCGTGATACTCAGTGTGGTATTACCACGATTCTCACTCTGCACTTACTGTGATTCACTCTGTGGAATTACTGTTATTCTCAGTGTGGTATTACCATGATTCTCACTGTGTAATTACTGTGATTCAATCTGTGGAATTACCGTGATTCTCAATGTGGTATTACCATGATTCGCACTGTGTAATTACTGTGATTCACTCTGTGGAATTACCGTGATTGTCAGTGTGGAATTACCATGATTCACACTGTGTACTTACCGTGATTCACACTTTGGAATTACCGTGATTCTCAGTGTGGAATTACCATGATTCTCAGTTTGGAATTACCATGATTCGCACTGTGGAATTAGCGTTATTCTCAGTGTGTTATTACCGTTATTCTCACTGTGTAATTACCTTGATTCACACTGTGGTATTTCCGTGATTTTCACTGTGGAATTACCATGATTTAAACTGTGGAATTACCGTGATTCACACTGTGGAATTACCGTGACTCTCACTGTGTAAATATCGTAATTCATACTGTGGAATTACGGTGATTCACACTGTGGAATTACCTTGATTCACACTGTGGAATTACCGTGATTCTCACTGTGAAATTACCATGATTCACACTGTGGAATTACCGTGATTCACACTCTGTAATTACCGTGATTCACACTGTGGAATTACTGTGATTCGCACTGTGGAAATACCATGATTCACACTCTGTATTTACCGTGATTCGCACTGTGTATTTACCGTGATTCACACTGTGTAGATACTGTGATTCACACTGTGGAATTACCGTGATTCTCAGTGTGGAATTATCGTGATGCACACTGTGAAATTACCGTAATTCGCTCAGCGGAATTATCGTGTTTCACACTGTGGAATTACCGTGATTCACACTTTGGAATTACCGTGATTCACTGTGTGGAATTACCGTGATTTGCTCAGTGGAATTACCGTGATTCACAGTGTGGAATACCATGATTCACAGTGTGCGATTACCGTGATTCACACTGTGGTATTACCGTGATTCACACTGTGGAATTACCATGATTCGCACTGTGGAATTACCGTGATTCGCACTGTGGAATTACCGTGATACTCAGTGAGTTATTACCATGATTCACACTGTGTAATTACTGTGATTCACTCTGTAGAATTACCTTGATTCTCAGTGTGGTATTACCATGATTCTCACTGTGTAATTACTTTGATTCACTCTGTGGAATTACCGTGATTCTCAGTGTTGAATTACCATGATTCACACTGTGGAATTACTGTGATTCACTCTGTGGAATGACCATGATTCTCAGTGTGTTATTACCGTGATTCACACAGTGGAATTACCGTCATTCTCAGTGTGGTATTACCGTGATTCACACTGTGTAATTACCGTGATTCACTCTTTGGAATTACCGTTATTCTCAGTTTGGTATTACTGTGATTCGCACTGTGGAATTACAGTGATTCACCCTTTGGAATTACCGTGAATCTCAGTGTGGTATTACCGTGATTCACACTTTGGAATTACCGTGATTCTCAGAGTGGAATTACCATGATTCACACTGTGGAATTACTGTGGTTCACTCTGTGGAATTACTGTGATTCTCAGTGTGGTATTACTCTGATTTGCACTGTGGAATTACCGTGATTCACACTGTGGAATTACCATGATTCTCAGTGTGGTATTACCGTGATTCGCATTGTGGAATTACCGTGATTCACACTGTGGAATTACCATGATTCTCAGTGTGTTATTACCGTGATTCACACAGTGGAATTACCGTCATTCTCAGTGTGGTATTACCGTGATTCACACTGTGTAATTACTGTGATTCACTCTTTGGAATTACCGTTATTCTCAGTTTGGTATTACTGTGATTCGCACTGTGGAATTACAGTGATTCACCCTTTGGAATTACCGTGAATCTCAGTGTGGTATTACCGTGATTCACACTTTGGAATTACCGTGATTCTCAGTGTGGAATTACCATGATTCACACTGTGGAATTAGTGTTATTCACACTGTGGAATTACTGTGATTCTCAGTGTGGTATTACTCTGATTTGCACTGTGGAATTACCGTGATTCACACTGTGGAATTACCATGATTCTCAGTGTGGTATTACTGTGATTCGCACTGTGGAATTACCGTGATTCACACTGTGGAATTACCATGATTCTCAGTGTGGTATTACCGTGATTCACACTGTGGAATTACCATGATTCTCAGTGTGTTATTGCCGAGATTCACAATGTGGAATTACCGTGATTCTCAGTGTGGTATTACCGTGATTCACACTGTGGAATTACCGTGATTCACTCTGTGGAATTACCGTGATTCTTAGCGTGGTATTACTGTGATTCGCACTGTGTAATTACCGTGATACTCAGTGTGGTATTACCACGATTCTCACTCTGCACTTACTGTGATTCACTCTGTGGAATTACTGTTATTCTCAGTGTGGTATTACCAAGATTCTCAGTGTGTTGTTACCGTGATTCACACTGTGGAATTACTGTGATTCACTCTGTGGAATTTCTGTGATTTTCACTGTGGAATTACCATGATTTAAACTGTGGAATTACCGTGATGCACACTGTGGAATTACCGTGACTCTCACTGTGTAAATACCGTAATTCATACTGTGGGATTACGGTGATTCACACTGTGGAATTACCTTGATTCACACTGTGGAATTTCGATGATTCTCGCTATGTAATTACCGTGATTCACAGTGTGGTATTACCATGATTCTCACTGTGTAATTACCGTGATTCAATCTGTGGAATTACCGTGATTCTCAGTGTGGTATTACCATGATTCGCACTGTGGGTTTACCGTGATTCTCAGTGTGGTATTACCGTCACTCGCACTGAGGAATTGCCATGATTCGCACTGTGAAATTGCCATTATTCGCACTGTGGAATTACCATGATTCTCAGTGTGTTATTACCGTGATTCACACTGTGGAATTACCATGATACTGAGTTTGTACATACCGTTATTCACACTGTAAAATTGCCATGAATCACACAGTGGAATTACCGTGATTGACACTGTGGAATTACCGTGATTCTCAGTGTGTTATTACCGTGATTCGCACTGTGGAATTACCGTGATACTCAGTGAGTTAGTACCATGATTCACACTGTGTAATTACTGTGATTCACTCTGTAGAATTACCTTGATTCTCAGTGTGGTATTACCACGATTCTCACTGTGTAATTACTTTGATTCACTCTGTGGAATTATCGTTATTCTCAGTGTGGTATTACCATGATTCTCCCTGTGTAATTACGGTGATTCACTCTGTGGAATTACCGTGATTCTCAGTGTGGAATTACCGTGATTCACACTGTGGAATTACTGTGATTCACTCTGTGGAATTACCGTGATTCTCAGTGTGGTATTACTGTGATTCGCACTGTGGAATTACCGTGATTCACACTGTGGAATTACCATGATTCTCAGTGTGTTATTACCGTGATTCACACAGTCATTCTCAGTGTGGTATTACCGTGATTCACACTGTGTAATTACCCTGATTCACTCTTTGGAATTACCGTTATTCTCAGTTTGGTATTACTGTGATTCGCACTGTGGAATTACAGTGATTCACCCTTTGGAATTACCGTGAATCTCAGTGTGGTATTACCGTGATTCACACTTTGGAATTACCGTGATTCTCAGTGTGGAATTACCATGATTCACACTGTGGAATTACTGTGGTTCACTCTGTGGAATTACTGTGATTCTCAGTGTGGTATTACTCTGATTTGCACTGTGGAATTACCGTGATTCACACTGTGGAATTACCATGATTCTCAGTGTGGTATTACTGTGATTCGCACTGTGGAATTACCGTGATTCACACTGTGGAATTACCATGATTCTCAGTGTGTTATTACCGTGATTGACACAGTGGAATTACCGTCATTCTCAGTGTGGTATTACCGTGATTCGCACTGTGTAATTACCCCTGATTCACTCTTTGGAATTACCGTTATTCTCAGTTTGGTATTACTGTGATTCGCACTGTGGAATTACAATGATTCACCCTTTGGAATTACCCTGAATCTCAGTGTGGTATTACCGTGATTCACACTTTGGAATTACCGTGATTCTCAGTGTGGAATTACCATGATTCACACTGTGGAATTACTGTGATTCACTCTGTGGAATTACTGTGATTCTCAGTGTGGTATTACTCTGATTTCCACTGTGGAATTACCGTGATTCACACTGTGGAATTACCATGATTCTCAGTGTAGTATTACTGTGATTCGCACTGTGGAATTACCGTGATTCACACTGTGGAATTACCATGATTCTTAGTGTGGTATTACCGTGATTCACATGTGGCATTACGATGATTCTCAGTGTGTTGTTACCGTGATTCACACTGTGGAATTACCATGATTCTCCCTGTGTAATTACCGTGATTCACTCTGTGGAATTACCGTGATTCTCAGTGTGGTATTACCATGGTTCTCACTGCGTAATTACCGTAATTCACCTCTGTGGAATTACCGTGTTTCTCAGTGTGGTATTACTGTGATTCGCACTGTGGAATTACCGTGATTCACACTGTGGAATTACCATGATTCTCAGTGTGGTATTACTGTGATTCACACTGTGGAATTACCGTGATTCACACTGTGGAATTACCATGATTCTCAGTGTGGTATTACCGTGATTCACACTGTGGAATTACCATGATTCGCACTGTGGAATTACCGTGATTCGCACTGTGGAATTACCATGATTCTCCCTGTGTAATTACCGTGATTCACTCTGTGGAATTACTGTGATTCTCAGTGTGGTATTACCATGGTTCTCACTGCGTAATTACCGTAATTCACTCTGTGGAATTACCGTGATTCTCAGTGTGGTATTACTGTGATTCGCACTGTGGAATTACCGTGATTCACACTGTGGAATTACCATGATTCTCAGTGTGGTATTACCGTGATTCACACTGTGGAATTACCGTGATTCACACTGTTGAATTACCATGATTCTCAGTGTGGTATTACCGTGATTCACACTGTGGAATTACCATGATTCACACTGTGGAATTACCATGATTCACACTGTGGAATTACTCTGATTCACTCTGTGGAATTACTGTGATTCTCAGTGTGGTATTACTCTGATTCACACTTTGGAATTACCGTGATTCTCAGTGTGGAATTACCCATGATTCACACTGTGGAATTACTGTGATTCACTCAGTGGAATTACTGTGATTCTCAGTGTGGTATTACTCTGATTTGCACTGTGGAATTACCGTGATTCACACTGTGGAATTACCATGATTCTCAGTGTGGTATTACTGTGATTCGCACTGTGGAATTACCGTGATTCAAACTGTGGAATTACCATGATTCTTAGTGTGGTATTACCGTGATTCACACTGTGGCATTACGATGATTCTCAGTGTGTTGTTACCGTGATTCACACTGTGGAATTACCATGATTCTCCCTGTGTAATTACCGTGATTCACTCTGTGGAATTACCGTGATTCTCAGTGTGGTATTACCATGGTTCTCACTGCGTAATTACCGTAATTCACACTGTGGAATTACCGTGATTCTCAGTGTGGTATTACTGTGATTCGCACTGTGGAATTACCGTGATTCACACTGTGGAATTACCATGATTCTCAGTGTGGTATTACTGTGATTCACACTGTGGAATTACCGTGATTCACACTGTGGAATTACCATGATTCTCAGTGTGGTATTACCGTGATTCACACTGTGGAATTACCATGATTCGCACTGTGGAATTACCGTGATTCGCACTGTGGAATTACCATGATTCTCCCTGTGTAATTACCGTGATTCACTCTGTGGAATTACCGTGATTCTCAGTGTGGTATTACCATGGTTCTCACTGCGTAATTACCGTAATTCACTCTGTGGAATTACCGTGATTCTCAGTGTGGTATTACTGTGATTCGCACTGTGGAATTACCGTGATTCACACTGTGGAATTACCATGATTCTCAGTGTGGTATTACTGTGATTCACACTGTGGAATTACCGTGATTCACACTGTGGAATTACCATGATTCTCAGTGTGGTATTACCGTGATTCACACTGTGGAATTACCATGATTCGCACTGTGGAATTAACGTGATTCGCACTGTGGAATTACCGTGATTCACACTTTTGAATTACCATGATTCTCACTGTTATTACCGTGATTCGCACTGTGGAACTACCGTGATTCTCAGTGTGGTATTACCATGATTCGCACTGTGGGTTTACCGTGATTCTCAGTGTGGTATTACCGTCACTCGCACTGAAGAATTGCCATGATTCGCACTGTGAAATTGCCATGATTCGCACTGTGGAATTACCATGATTCTCAGTGTGTTATTACCGTGATTCACACTGTGGAATTACCATGATACTGAGTTTGTACATACCGTTATTCACACTGTAAAATTGCCATGAATCACACAGTGGAATTACCGTGATTGACACTGTGGAATTACCGTGATTCTCAGTGTGTTATTACCGTGATTCGCACTGTGGAATTACTGTGATACTCAGTGAGTTATTACCATGATTCACACTGTGGAATTACCGTGATTCATACTGTGGAATTACCATGATTCTCAGTGTGGTATTACCGTGATTCACACTGTGGCATTACCATGATTCTCAGTGTGTTATTACCGAGATTCAGAATGTGGAATTACCGTGATTCTCAGTGTGGTATTACCGTGATTCACACTGTGGAATTACCGTGATTCACTCTGTGGAATTACCGTGATTCTCAGTGTGGTATTACTGTGATTCGCACTGTGTAATTACCGTGATACTCAGTGTGGTATTACCACGATTCTCACTCTGCACTTCCTGTGATTCACTCTGTGGAATTACTGTTATTCTCAGTGTGGTATTACCATGATTCTCAGTGTGTTGTTACCGTGATTCACACTGTGGAATTACTGTGATTCACTCTGTGGAATTTCCGTGATTTTTACTGTGGAATTACCATGATTTAAACTGTGGAATTACCGTGATGCACACTGTGGAATTACCGTGACTCTCACTGTGTAAATACCGTAATTCATACTGTGGAATTACGGTGATTCACACTGTGGAATTACCTTGATTCACACTGTGGAATTACGATGATTCTCACTATGTAATTACCGTGATTCACAGTGTGGTATTACCATGATTCTCACTGTGTAATTACTGTGATTCAATCTGTGGAATTACCGTGATTCTCAATGTGGTATTACCATGATTCGCACTGTGTAATTACTGTGATTCACTCTGTGGAATTACCGTGATTCTCAGTGTGGAATTATCATGATTCTCAGTTTGGAATTACCATGATTCGCACTGTGGAATTAGCGTTATTCTCAGTGTGTTATTACCGTTATTCTCACTGTGTAATTACCTTGATTCACACTGTGGTATTTCCGTGATTTTCACTGTGGAATTACCATGATTTAAACTGTGGAATTACCGTGATTCACACTGTGGAATTACCGTGACTCTCACTGTGTAAATATCGTAATTCATACTGTGGAATTACGGTGATTCACACTGTGGAATTACCTTGATTCACACTGTGGAGTTACCGTGATTCTCACTGTGAAATTACCATGATTCACACTGTGGAATTAGCGTGATTCACACTCTGTAATTACCGTGATTCACACTGTGGAATTACTGTGATTCGCACTGTGGAAATACCATGATTCACACTCTGTATTTAGAGTGATTCGCACTGTATATTTACCGTGATTCACACTGTGTAAATACCGTGATTCACACTGTGGAATTACCGTGATTCTCAGTGTGGAATTACCGTGATTCACACTGTGGAATTACCATGATTCTCAGTGTGGTATTACCGTGATTCACACTGTGGAATTACCGTGATTCACACTGTTGAATTACCATGATTCTCAGTGTGGTATTACCGTGATTCACACTGTGGAATTACCATGATTCGCACTGTGGAATTACCATGATTCACACTGTGGAATTACTGTGATTCACTCTGTGGAATTACTGTGATTCTCAGTGTGGTATTACTCTGATTCACACTTTGGAATTACCGTGATTCTCAGTGTGGAATTACCATGATTCACACTGTGGAATTACTGTGATTCACTCTGTGGAATTACTGTGATTCTCAGTGTGGTATTACTCTGATTTGCACTGTGGAATTACCGTGATTCACACTGTGGAATTACCATGATTCTCAGTGTGGTATTACTGTGATTCGCACTGTGGAATTACCGTGATTCACACTGTGGAATTACCATGATTCTTAGTGTGGTATTACCGTGATTCACACTGTGGCATTACGATGATTCTCAGTGTGTTGTTACCGTGATTCACACTGTGGAATTACCATGATTCTCCCTGTGTAATTACCGTAATTCACTCTGTGGAATTACTGTGATTCTCAGTGTGGTATTACTCTGATTCACACTTTGGAATTACCGTGATTCTCAGTGTGGAATTACCATGATTCACACTGTGGAATTACTGTGATTCACTCTGTGGAATTACTGTGATTCTCAGTGTGGTATTACTCTGATTTGCACTGTGGAATTACCGTGATTCACACTGTGGAATTACCATGATTCTCAGTGTGGTATTACTGTGATTCGCACTGTGGAATTACCGTGATTCACACTGTGGAATTACCATGATTCTTAGTGTGGTATTACCGTGATTCACACTGTGGCATTACGATGATTCTCAGTGTGTTGTTACCGTGATTCACACTGTGGAATTACCATGATTCTCCCTGTGTAATTACCGTAATTCACACTGTGGAATTACCGTGATTCTCAGTGTGGTATTACTGTGATTCGCACTGTGGAATTACCGTGATTCACACTGTGGAATTACCATGATTCTCAGTGTGGTATTACTGTGATTCACACTGTGGAATTACCGTGATTCACACTGTGGAATTACCATGATTCTCAGTGTGGTATTACCGTGATTCACACTGTGGAATTACCATGATTCGCACTGTGGAATTACCGTGATTCGCACTGTGGAATTACCATGATTCTCCCTGTGTAATTACCGTGATTCACTCTGTGGAATTACCGTGATTCTCAGTGTGGTATTACCGTGGTTCTCACTGCGTAATTACCGTAATTCACTCTGTGGAATTACCGTGATTCTCAGTGTGGTATTACTGTGATTCGCACTGTGGAATTACCGTGATTCACACTGTGGAATTACCATGATTCTCAGTGTGGTATTACTGTGATTCACACTGTGGAATTACCGTGATTCACACTGTGGAATTACCATGATTCTCAGTGTGGTATTACCGTGATTCACACTGTGGAATTACCATGATTCGCACTGTGGAATTAACGTGATTCGCACTGTGGAACTACCGTGATTCTCAGTGTGGTATTACCATGATTCGCACTGTGGGTTTACCGTGATTCTCAGTGTGGTATTACCGTCACTCGCACTGAAGAATTGCCATGATTCGCACTGTGAAATTGCCATGATTCGCACTGTGGAATTACCATGATTCTCAGTGTGTTATTACCGTGATTCACACTGTGGAATTACCATGATACTGAGTTTGTACATACCGTTATTCACACTGTAAAATTGCCATGAATCACACAGTGGAATTACCGTGATTGACACTGTGGAATTACCGTGATTCTCAGTGTGTTATTACCGTGATTCGCACTGTGGAATTACTGCGATACTCAGTGAGTTATTACCATGATTCACACTGTGGAATTACCGTGATTCATACTCTGGAATTACCATGATTCTTAGTGTGGTATTACCGTGATTCACACTGTGGCATTACCATGATTCTCAGTGTGTTATTACCGAGATTCAGAATGTGGAATTACCGTGATTCTCAGTGTGGTATTACCGTGATTCACACTGTGGAATTACCGTGATTCACTCTGTGGAATTACCGTGATTCTCAGTGTGGTATTACTGTGATTCGCACTGTGTAATTACCGTGATACTCAGTGTGGTATTACCACGATTCTCACTCTGCACTTCCTGTGATTCACTCTGTGGAATTACTGTTATTCTCAGTGTGGTATTACCATGATTCTCAGTGTGTTGTTACCGTGATTCACACTGTGGAATTACTGTGATTCACTCTGTGGAATTTCCGTGATTTTCACTGTGGAATTACCATGATTTAAACTGTGGAATTACCGTGATGCACACTGTGGAATTACCGTGACTCTCACTGTGTAAATACCGTAATTCATACTGTGGAATTACGGTGATTCACACAGTGGAATTACCTTGATTCACACTGTGGAATTACGATGATTCTCACTATGTAATTACCGTGATTCACAGTGTGGTATTACCATGATTCTCACTGTGTAATTACTGTGATTCAATCTGTGGAATTACCGTGATTCTCAATGTGGTATTACCATGATTCGCACTGTGTAATTACTGTGATTCACTCTGTGGAATTACCGTGATTCTCAGTGTGGAATTACCATGATTCACACTGTGTACTTACCGTGATTCACACTTTGGAATTACCGTGATTCTCAGTGTGGAATTATCATGATTCTCAGTTTCGAATTACCATGATTCGCACTGTGGAATTAGCGTTATTCTCAGTGTGTTATTACCGTTATTCTCACTGTGTAATTACCTTGATTCACACTGTGGTATTTCCGTGATTTTCACTGTGGAATTACCATGATTTAAACTGTGGAATTACCGTGATTCACACTGTGGAATTACCGTGACTCTCACTGTGTAAATATCGTAATTCATACTGTGGAATTACGGTGATTCACACTGTGGAATTACCTTGATTCACACTGTGGAGTTACCGTGATTCTCACTGTGAAATTACCATGATTCACACTGTGGAATTAGCGTGATTCACACTCTGTAATTACCGTGATTCACACTGTGGAATTACTGTGATTCGCACTGTGGAAATACCATGATTCACACTCTGTATTTAGAGTGATTCGCACTGTATATTTACCGTGATTCACACTGTGTAAATACCGTGATTCACACTGTGGAATTACTGTTATTCTTAGTTTGGTATTACTGTGATTCGCACTGTGGAATTACAGTGATTCACCCTTTGGATTTACCGTGAATCTCAGTGTGGTATTACCGTGATTCACACTTTGGAATTACCGTGATTCTCAGTGTGGAATTACGATGATTCACACTGTGGAATTACTGTGATTCACTCAATGGAAATACTGTGATTCTCAGTGTGGTATTACTCTGATTCGCACTGTGGAATTACCGTGATTCACACTGTGGAATTACCATGATTCTCAGTGTGGTATTACTGTGATTCGCACTGTGGAATTACCGTGATTCACACTGTGGAATTACCATGATTCTCAGTAAGGTATTACCGTGATTCACACTGTGGAATTACCGTGTTTCTCAGTGCGTTATTACCGTGATTCACACTGTGGAATTACCGTGATTCTCAGTGTGGTATTACCGTGAATCACACTGTGGAATTACCGTGAATTACTGTGGTTCACTCTGTGGAATTACTGTGATTCTCAGTGTGGTATTACTCTGATTTGGACTGTGGAATTACCGTGATTCACACTGTGGAATTACCATGATTCTCAGTGTGGTATTACTGTGATTCGCACTGTGGAATTACCGTGATTCACACTGTGGAATTACCATGATTCTCAGTGTGTTATTACCGTGATTGACACAGTGGAATTACCGTCATTCTCAGTGTGGTATTACCGTGATTCACACTGTGTAATTACCCTGATTCACTCTTTGGAATTACCGTTATTCTCAGTTTGGTATTACTGTGATTCGCACTGTGGAATTACAATGATTCACCCTTTGGAATTACCCTGAATCTCAGTGTGGTATTACCGTGATTCACACTTTGGAATTACCGTGATTCTCAGTGTGGAATTACCATGATTCACACTGTGGAATTACTGTGATTCACTCTGTGGAATTACTGTGATTCTCAGTGTGGTATTACTCTGATTTGCACTGTGGAATTACCGTGATTCACACTGTGGAATTACCATGATTCTCAGTGTGGTATTACTGTGATTCGCACTGTGGAATTACCGTGATTCACACTGTGGAATTACCATGATTCTTAGTGTGGTATTACCGTGATTCACACTGTGGCATTACGATGATTCTCAGTGTGTTGTTACCGTGATTCACACTGTGGAATTACCATGATTCTCCCTGTGTAATTACCGTGATTCACTCTGTGGAATTACCGTGATTCTCAGTGTGGTATTACCATGGTTCTCACTGCGTAATTACCGTAATTCACTCTGTGGAATTACCGTGATTCTCAGTGTGGTATTACTGTGATTCGCACTGTGGAATTACCGTGATTCACACTGTGGAATTACCATGATTCTCAGTGTGGTATTACTGTGATTCACACTGTGGAATTACCGTGATTCACACTGTGGAATTACCATGATTCTCAGTGTGGTATTACCGTGATTCACACTGTGGAATTACCATGATTCGCACTGTGGAATTACCGTGATTCGCACTGTGGAATTACCATGATTCTCCCTGTGTAATTACCGTGATTCACTCTGTGGAATTACCGTGATTCTCAGTGTGGTATTACCATGGTTCTCACTGCGTAATTACCGTAATTCACTCTGTGGAATTACCGTGATTCTCAGTGTGGTATTACTGTGATTCGCACTGTGGAATTACCGTGATTCACACTGTGGAATTACCATGATTCTCAGTGTGGTATTACTGTGATTCACACTGTGGAATTACCGTGATTCACACTGTGGAATTACCATGATTCTCAGTGTGGTATTACCCTGATTCACACTGTGGAATTACCATGATTCGCACTGTGGAATTAACGTGATTCGCACTGTGGAATTACCGTGATTCACACTTTTGAATTACCATGATTCTCACTGTTATTACCGTGATTCGCACTGTGGAACTACCGTGATTCTCAGTGTGGTATTACCATGATTCGCACTGTGGGTTTACCGTGATTCTCAGTGTGGTATTACCGTCACTCGCACTGAAGAATTGCCATGATTTGCACTGTGAAATTGCCATGATTCGCACTGTGGAATTACCATGATTCTCAGTGTGTTATTACCGTGATTCACACTGTGGAATTACCATGATACTGAGTTTGCACATACCGTTATTCACACTGTAAAATTGCCATGAATCACACAGTGGAATTACCGTGATTGACACTGTGGAATTGCCGTGATTCTCAGTGTGTTATTACCGTGATTCGCACTGTGGAATTACCGTGATACTCAGTGAGTTATTACAATGATTCACACTGTGGAATTACCGTGATTCATACTGTGGAATTACCATGATTCTCAGTGTGGTATTACCGTGATTCACACTGTGGAATTACCATGATTCTCAGTGTGTTATTACCGAGATTCAGAATGTGGAATTACCGTGATTCTCAGTGTGGTATTACCGTGATTCACACTGTGGAATTACCGTGATTCACTCTGTGGAATTACCGTGATTCTCAGTGTGGTATTACTGTGATTCGCACTGTGTAATTACCGTGATACTCAGTGTGGTATTACCACGATTCTCACTCTGCACTTCCTGTGATTCACTCTGTGGAATTACTGTTATTCTCAGTGTGGTATTACCATGATTCTCAGTGTGTTGTTACCGTGATTCACACTGTGGAATTACTGTGATTCACTCTGTGGAATTTCCGTGATTTTCACTGTGGAATTACCATGATTTAAACTGTGGAATTACCGTGATGCACACTGTGGAATTACCGTGACTCTCACTGTGTAAATACCGTAATTCATACTGTGGAATTACGGTGATTCACACTGTGGAATTACCTTGATTCACACTGTGGAATTACGATGATTCTCACTATGTAATTACCGTGATTCACAGTGTGGTATTACCATGATTCTCACTGTGTAATTACTGTGATTCAATCTGTGGAATTACCGTGATTCTCAATGTGGTATTACCATGATTCGCACTGTGTAATTACTGTGATTCACTCTGTGGAATTACCGTGATACTCAGTGTGGAATTACCATGATTCACACTGTGTACTTACCGTGATTCACACTTTGGAATTACCATGATTCTCAGTGTGGAATTATCATGATTCTCAGTTTCGAATTACCATGATTCGCACTGTGGAATTAGCGTTATTCTCAGTGTGTTATTACCGTTATTCTCACTGTGTAATTACCTTGATTCACACTGTGGTATTTCCGTGATTTTCACTGTGGAATTACCATGATTTAAACTGTGGAATTACCGTGATTCACACTGTGGAATTACCGTGACTCTCACTGTGTAAATATCGTAATTCATACTGTGGAATTACGGTGATTCACACTGTGGAATTACCTTGATTCACACTGTGGAATTACCGTGATTCTCACTGTGAAATTACCATGATTCACACTGTGGAATTAGCGTGATTCACACTCTGTAATTACCGTGATTCACACTGTGGAATTACTGTGATTCGCACTGTGGAAATACCATGATTCACACTCTGTATTTAGAGTGATTCGCACTGTATATTTACCGTGATTCACACTGTGTAAATACCGTGATTCACACTGTGGAATTACCGTGATTCTCAGTGTGGAATTACCGTGATTCACACTGTGGAATTACTGTGGTTCACTCTGTGGAATTACTGTGATTCTCAGTGTGGTATTACTCTGATTTGCACTGTGGAATTACCGTGATTCACACTGTGGAATTACCATGATTCTCAGTGTGGTATTACTGTGATTCGCACTGTGGAATTACCGTGATTCACACTGTGGAATTACCATGATTCTCAGTGTGTTATTACCGTGATTGACACAGTGGAATTACCGTCATTCTCAGTGTGGTATTACCGTGATTCCCTCTGTGTAATTACCCTGATTCACTCTTTGGAATTACCGTTATTCTCAGTTTGGTATTGCTGTGATTCGCACTGTGGAATTACAATGATTCACCCTTTGGAATTACCCTGAATCTCAGTGTGGTATTACCGTGATTCACACTTTGGAATTACAGTGATTCTCAGTGTGGAATTACCATGATTCACACTGTGGAATTACTGTGATTCACTCTGTGGAATTACTGTGATTCTCAGTGTGGTATTACTCTGATTTGCACAGTGGAATTACCGTGATTCACACTGTGGAATTACCATGATTCTCAGTGTGGTATTACTGTGATTCGCACTGTGGAATTACCGTGATTCACACTGTGGAATTACCATGATTCTTAGTGTGGTATTACCGTGATTCACACTGTGGCATTACGATGATTCTCAGTGTGTTGTTACCGTGATTCACACTGTGGAATTACCATGATTCTCCCTGTGTAATTACCGTGATTCACTCTGTGCAATTACCGTGATTCTCAGTGTGGTATTACCATGGTTCTCACTGCGTAATTACCGTAATTCACTCTGTGGAATTACCGTGATTCTCAGTGTGGTATTACTGTGATTCGCACTGTGGAATTACCGTGATTCACACTGTGGAATTACCATGATTCTCAGTGTGGTATTACTGTGATTCACACTGTGGAATTACCGTGATTCACACTTTGGAATTACCATGATTCTCAGTGTGGTATTACCGTGATTCACACTGTGGAATTACCATGATTCGCACTGTGGAATTACGGTGATTCGCACTGTGGAATTACCGTGATTCACACTTTTGAATTACCATGATTCTCAGTGTTATTACCGTGATTCGCACTGTGGAACTACCGTGATTCTCAGTGTGGTATTACCATGATTCGCACTGTGGGTTTACCGTGATTCTCAGTGTGGTATTACCGTCACTCGCACTGAGGAATTGCCATGATTCGCACTGTGAAATTGCCATGATTCGCACTGTGGAATTACCATGATTCTCAGTGTGTTATTACCGTTATTCTCACTGTGTAATTACCTTGATTCACAATGTGGTATTTCCGTGATTTTCACTGTGGAATTACCATGATTTAAACTGTGGAATTACCGTGATTCACACTGTGGAATTACCGTGACTCTCACTGTGTAAATACCGTAATTCATACTGTGGAATTACGGTGATTCACACTGTGGAATTACCTTGATTCACACTGTGGAATTACCGTGATTCTCACTGTGAAATTACCATGATTCACACTGTGGAATTACCGTGATTCGCACTCTGTAATTACCGTGATTCACACTGTGGAATTACTGTGATTCGCACTGTGGAAATACCATGATTCACACTCTGTATTTACCGTGATTCGCACTGTGTATTTACCGTGATTCACACTGTGTAAATACCGTGATTCACACTGTGTAAATACCGTGATTCACACTGTGGAATTACCGTGATTCTCAGTGTGGAATTATCGTGATGCACACTGTGAAATTACCGTAATTCGCTCAGCGGAATTATCGTGTTTCACACTGTGGAATTACCGTGATTCACACTTTGGAATTACCGTGATTCACTGTGTGGAATTACCGTGATTTGCTCAGTGGAATTACCGTGATTCACAGTGTGGAATACCATGATTCACAGTGTGCGATTACCGTGATTCATACTGTGGTATTACCGTGATTCACACTGTGGAATTACCATGATTCGCACTGTGGAATTACCGTGATTCGCACTGTGGAATTACCGTGATTCTCAGTGTGGTATTACCATGATTCGCACTGTGGGTTTACCGTGATTCTCAGTGTGGCATTACCGTCACTCGCACTGAGGAATTGCCATGATTCGCACTGTGAAATTGCCATTATTCGCACTGTGGAATTACCATGATTCTCAGTGTGTTATTACCGTGATTCACACTGTGGAATTACCATGATACTGAGTTTGTACATACCGTTATTCACACTGTAAAATTGCCATGAATCACACAGTGGAATTACCGTGATTGACACTGTGGAATTACCGTGATTCTCAGTGTGTTATTACCGTGATTCGCACTGTGGAATTACCGTGATGCTCAGTGAGTTATTACCATGATTCACACTGTGTAATGACTGTGATTCACTCTGTAGAATTACCTTGATTCTCAGTGTGGTATTACCACGATTCTCACTGTGTAATTACTTTGATTCACTCTGTGGAATTACCGTTATTCTCTGTGTGGTATTACCATGATTCTCCCTGTGTAATTACCGTGATTCACTCTGTGGAATTACCGTGATTCTCAGTGTGGTATTACCATCGTTCTCACTGTGTAATTAACGTAATTCACTCTGTGGAATTACCGTGATTCTCAGTGTGGAATTACCATGATTCACACTGTGGAATTACTGTGATTCACTCTGTGGAATTACCGTGATTCTCAGTGTGGTATTACTGTGATTCGCACTGTGGAATTACCGTGATTCACACTGTGGAATTACCATGATTCTCAGTGTGTTATTACCGTGATTCACACAGTGGAATTACCGTCATTCTCAGTGTGGTATTACCATGATTCACACTGTGAAATTACCGTGATTCACTCTTTGGAATTACCATTATTCTCAGTTAGGTATTACTGTGATTCGCACTGTGGAATTACAGTGATTCACCCTTTGGAATTACCGTGAATCTCAGTGTGGTATTACCGTGATTCACACTTTGGAATTACCGTGATTCTCAGTGTGGAATTACCATGATTCACAATGTGGAATTACTGTGGTTCACTCTGTGGAATTACTGTGATTCTCAGTGTGGTATTACTCTGATTTGCACTGTGGAATTACCGTGATTCACACTGTGGAATTACCATGATTCTCAGTGTGGTATTACTGTGATTCGCACTGTGGAATTACCGTGATTCACACTGTGGAATTACCATGATTCTCAGTGTGTTATTACCGTGATTGACACAGTGGAATTACCGTCATTCTCAGTGTGGTATTACCGTGATTCACACTGTGTAATTACCCTGATTCACTCTTTGGAATTACCGTTATTCTCAGTTTGGTATTACTGTGATTCGCACTGTGGAATTACAATGATTCACCCTTTGGAATTACCCTGAATCTCAGTGTGGTATTACCGTGATTCACACTTTGGAATTACCGTGATTCTCAGTGTGGAATTACCATGATTCACACTGTGGAATTACTGTGATTCACTCTGTGGAATTACTGTGATTCTCAGTGTGGTATTACTCTGATTCGCACTGTGGAATTACCGTGATTCACACTGTGGAATTACCATGATTCTCAGTGTGGTATTACTGTGATTCGCACTGTGGAATTACCGTGATTCACACTGTGGAATTACCATGATTCTTAGTGTGGTATTACCGTGATTCACACTGTGGCATTACGATGATTCTCAGTGTGTTGTTACCGTGATTCACACTGTGGAATTACCATGATTCTCCCTGTGTAATTACCGTGATTCACTCTGTGGAATTACCGTGATTCTCAGTGTGGTATTACCATGGTTCTCACTGCGTAATTACCGTAATTCACTCTGTGGAATTACCGTGATTCTCAGTGTGGTATTACTGTGATTCGCACTGTGGAATTACCGTGATTCACACTGTGGAATTACCATGATTCTCAGTGTGGTATTACTGTGATTCACACTGTGGAATTACCGTGATTCACACTGTGGAATTACCATGATTCTCAGTGTGGTATTACTGTGATTCACACTGTGGAATTACCATGATTCGCACTGTGGAATTACCGTGATTCGCACTGTGGAATTACCGTGATTCACACTTTTGAATTACTGTGATTCTCACTTTTATTACCGTGATTCGCACTGTGGAATTACCGTGATTCTCAGTGTGGTATTACCATGATTCGCACTGTGGGTTTACCGTGATTCTCAGTGTGGCATTACCGTCACTCGCACTGAGGAATTGCCATGATTCGCACTGTGAAATTGCCATTATTCGCACTGTGGAATTACCATGATTCTCAGTGTGTTATTACCGTGATTCACACTGTGGAATTACCATGATACTGAGTTTGTACATACCGTTATTCACACTGTAAAATTGCCATGAATCACACAGTGGAATTACCGTGATTGACACTGTGGAATTACCGTGATTCTCAGTGTGTTATTACCGTGATTCGCACTGTGGAATTACCGTGATGCTCAGTGAGTTATTACCATGATTCACACTGTGTAATGACTGTGATTCACTCTGTAGAATTACCTTGATTCTCAGTGTGGTATTACCACGATTCTCACTGTGTAATTACTTTGATTCACTCTGTGGAATTACCGTGATTCTCAGTGTGGAATTACCATGATTCACACTGTGGAATTACTGTGATTCACTCTGTGGAATTACCGTGATTCTCAGTGTGGTATTACTGTGATTCGCACTGTGGAATTACCGTGATTCACACTGTGGAATTACCATGATTCTCAGTGTGTTATTACCGTGATTCACACAGTGGAATTACCGTCATTCTCAGTGTGGTATTACCATGATTCACACTGTGTAATTACCGTGATTCACTCTTTGGAATTACCGTTATTCTCAGTTTGGTATTACTGTGATTCGCACTGTGGAATTACAGTGATTCACCCTTTGGAATTACCGTGAATCTCAGTGTGGTATTACCGTGATTCACACTTTGGAATTACCGTGATTCTCAGTGTGGAATTACCATGATTCACAATGTGGAATTACTGTGGTTCACTCTGTGGAATTACTGTGATTCTCAGTGTGGTATTACAATGATTTGCAATGTGGAATTACCGTAATTCACACTGTGGAATTACCATGATTCTCAGTGTGGTATTACTGTGATTCACACTGTGGAATTACCATGATTCTCAGTGTGTTATTACCGTGAATCACACAGTGGAATTACCGTCATTCTCAGTGTGGTATTACCGTGATTCACACTGTGTAATTACCCTGATTCACTCTTTGGAATCACCGTTATTCTCAGTTTGGTATTAGTGTGATTCGCACTGTGGAATTACAGCGATTCACCCTTTGGAATTACCGTGAATCTCAGTGTGGTATTACCGTGATTCACACTTTGGAATTACCTTGATTCTCAGTGTGGAATTACCATGATTCACACTGTGGAATTACCGTGATTCACACTGTGGAATTACTGTGATTCACACTGTGGAATTACTGTGATTCTCAGTGTGGTATTACTCTGATTTGCACTGTGGAATTACCGTGATTCACACTGTGGAATTACCATGATTCTCAGTGTGGTATTACTGTGATTCGCACTGTGGAATTACCGTGATTCACACTGTGGAATTACCATGATTCTCAGTGTGGTATTACCGTGATTCACACTGTGGAATTACCATGATTCTCAGTGTGTTATTACCACGATTCTCACTCTGCACTTACTGTGAATCACTCTGTGGAATTACTGTTATTCTCAGTGTGGTATTACCATGATTCTCAGTGTGTTGTTACCGTGATTCACACTGTGGAATTACTGTGATTCACTCTGTGGAATTTCCGTGATTTTCACTGTGGAATTACCATGATTTAAACTGTGGAATTACCGTGATGCACACTGTGGAATGACCGTGACTCTTACTGTGTAAATACCATAATTCATACTGTGGAATTACGGTGATTCACACTGTGGAATTACCTTGATTCACACTGTGGAATTACGATGATTCTCACTATGTAATTACCGTGATTCACAGCGTGGTATTACCATGATTCTCACTTTGTAATTACTGTGATTCAATCTGTGGAATTACCGTGATTCTCAATGTGGTATTACCATGATTCGCACTGTGTAATTACTGTGATTCACTCTGTGGAATTACCGTGATTCTCAGTGTGGAATTACCATGATTTTCAGTTTGGATTTACCATGATTCGCACTGTGGAATTAGCGTTATTCTCAGTGTGCTATTACCGTTATTCTCACTGTGTAATTACCTTGATTCACACTGTGGTATTTCCGCGATTTTCACTGTGGAATTACCATGATTTAAACTGTGGAATTACCGTGATTCACACTGTGGAATTACCGTGACTCTCACTGTGTAAATACCGTAATTCATACTGTGGAATTACGGTGATTCACACTCTGGAATTACCTTGATTCACACTGTGGAATTACGATGATTCTCACTATGTAATTACCGTGATTCACAGTGTGGTATTACCATGATTCTCACTGTGTAATTACTGTGATTCAATCTGTGGAATTACCGTGATTCTCAACGTGGTATTACCATGATTCGCACTGTTTAATTACTGTGATTCACTCTGTGGAATTACCGTGATTCTCAGTGTGGAATTACCATGATTCACACTGTGTACTTACCGTGATTCACACTTTGGAATTACCGTGATTCTCAGTGTGGAATTACCATGATTCTCAGTTTGGAATTACCATGATTCGCACTGTGGAATTAGCGTTATTCTCAGTGTGTTATTACCGTTATTCTCACTGTGTAATTAACTTGATTCACACTGTGGTATTTCCGTGATTTTCACTGTGGAATTACCATGATTTAAACTGTGGAATTACCGTGATTCACACTGTGGAATTACCGTGACTCTCACTGTGTAAATACCGTAATTCATACTGTGGAATTACGGTGATTCACACTGTGGAATTACCTTGATTCACACTGTGGAATTACCGTGATTCTTACTGTGAAATTACCATGATTCACACTGTGGAATTACCGTGATTCACACTCTGTAATTACCGTGATTCACACTGTGGAATTACTGTGATTCGCACTGTGGAAATACCATGATTCACACTCTGTATGTACCGTGATTCGCACTGTGTATTTACCGTGATTCACACTGTGTAAATACCGTCATTCACACTGTGGAATTACCGTGATTCTCAGTGTGGAATTATCGTGATGCACACTGTGAAATTACCGTAATTCGCTCAGCGGAATTATCGTGTTTCACACTGTGGAATTACCGTGATTCACACTTTGGAATTACCGTGATTCACTGTGTGGAATTACCGTGATTTGCTCAGTGGAATTACCGTGATTCACAGTGTGGAATACCATGATTCACAGTGTGCGATTACCGTGATTCACACTGTGGTATTACTGTGATTCACACTGTGGAATTGCCGTGATTCGCACTGTGGAATAACCGTGATTCGCACTGTGGAATTACCGTGATTCACACTTTTGAAATACCGTGATTCTCACTGTTATTACCGTGATTCGCATTGTGGAATTACCGTGATTCTCAGTGTGGTATTACCATGATTCGCACTGTGGGTTTACCGTGATTCTCAGTGTGGTATTACCTTCACTCGCTCTGAGGAATTGCCATGATTCGCACTGTGAAATTGCCATGATTCGCACTGTGGAATTACCATGATTCTCAATGTGTTATTACCGTGATTCACACTGTGGAATTACCATGATACTGAGTTTGTACATACCGTTATTCACACTGTAAAATTGCCATGAATCACACAGTGGAATTACCGTGATTGACACTGTGGAATTACCGTGATTCTCAGTGTGTTAACACCATGATTCGCACTGTGGAATTACCGTGATACTCAGTGAGTTATTACCATGATTCACACTGTGTAATTACTGTGATTCACTCTGTAGAATTACCTTGATACTCAGTGTGGTATTACCACGATTCTCACTGTGTAATTACCTTGATTCACTCTGTGGAATTACCGTTATTCTCAGTGTGGTATTACCATGAATCTACTGTGTAATTACCGTGATTCACAGTGTGGTATTGCCATGATTCTCACTGTGTAATTACTGTGATTCAATCTGTGGAATTACCGTGATTCTCAATGTGGTATTACCATGATTCGCACTGTGTAATTCCTGTGATTCACTCTGTGGAATTACCATGATTCTCAGTGTGGAATTACCATGATTCACACTGTGTACTTACCGTGATTCACACTTTGAAATTACCGTGATTCTCAGTGTGGAATTACCATGAATCTCAGTTTGGAATTACCATGATTCGCACTGTGGAATTAGCGTTATTCTCAGTGTTTTATTACCGTTATTCTCACTGTGTAATTACCTTGATTCACACTGTGGTATTTCCGTGATTTTCACTGTGGAATTACCATGATTCTCATTGTGTATTTACCTTGATTCACACTGTGGTATTTCCGTGATTTTCACTGTGGAATTACCATGATTTAAACTGTGGAATTACCGTGATTCACACTGTGGAATTACCGTGACTCTCACTGTGTAAATACCGTAATTCATACTGTGGAATTACGGTGATTCACACTGTGGAATTACCTTGATTCACACTGTGGAATTACCGTGATTCTCACTGTGAAATTACCATGATTCACACTGTGGAATTACCGTGATTCACACTCTGTAATTACCGTGATTCACACTGTGGAATTACTGTGATTCGCACTGTGGAAATACCATGATTCACACTCTGTATTTACCGTGATTCGCACTGTGTATTTACCGTGATTCACACTGTGTGAATACCGTGATTCACACTGTGGAATTACCGTGATTCTCAGTGTGGAATTATCGTGATGCACACTGTGAAATTACCGTAATTCGCTCAGCGGAATTATCATGTTTCACACTGTGGAATTACCGTGATTCACACTTTGGAATTACCGTGATTCACTGTGTGGAATTACCGTGATTTGCTCAGTGGAATTACCGTGATTCACAGTGTGGAATACCATGATTCACAGTGTGCGATTACCGTGATTCATACTGTGGTATTACTGTGATTCACACTGTGGAATTACCATGATTCGCACTGTGGAATTACCGTGATTCGCACTTTTGAATTACTGTGATTCTCACTTTTATTAGCGTGATTCGCACTGTGGAACTACCGTGATTCTCAGTGTGGTATTACCATGATTCGCACTGTGGGTTTACCGTGATTCTCAGTGTGGTATTACCGTCACTCGCACTGAGGAATTGCCATGATTCGCACTGTGAAATTGCCATGATTCGCACAGTGGAATTACCATGATTCTCAGTGTGTTATTACCGTGATTCACACTGTGGAATTACCATGATATTGAGTTTGTACATACCGTTATTCACACTGTAAAATTGCCATGAATCACACAGTGGAATTACCGTGATTGACACTGTGGAATTACCGGGATTCTCAGTGTGTTATTACCGTGATTCGCACTGTGGAATTACCGTGATGCTCAGTGAGTTATTACCATGATTCACACTGTGTAATTACTGTGATTCACTCTGTAGAATTACCTTGATTCTCAGTGTGGTATTACCACGATTCTCACTGTGTAATTACTTTGATTCACTCTGTGGAATTACCGTTATTCTCAGTGTGGTATTACCATGATTCTCCCTGTGTAATTACCGTGATTCACTCTGTAGAATTACCGTGATTCTCAGTGTGGTATTACCATCGTTCTCACTGTGTAATTAACGTAATTCACTCTGTGGAATTACCGTGATTCTCAGTGTGGAATTACCATGATTCACACTGTGGAATTACTGTGATTCACTCTGTGGAATTACCGTGATTCTCAGTGTGGTATTACTGTGATTCGCACTGTGGAATTACCGTGATTCACACTGTGGAATTACCATGATTCTCAGTGTGTTATTACCATGATTCACACAGTGGAATTACCGTCATTCTCAGTGTGGTATTACCATGATTCACACTGTGTAATTACCCTGATTCACTCTTTGGAATTACCGTTATTCTCAGTTTGGTATTACTGTGATTCGCACTGTGGAATTACAGTGATTCACCCTTTGGAATTACCGTGAATCTCAGTGTGGTATTACCGTGATTCACACTTTGGAATTACCGTGATTCTCAGTGTGGAATTACCATGATTCACACTGTGGAATTACTGTGGTTCACTCTGTGGAATTACTGTGATGCTCAGTGTGGTATTACTCTGATTTGCACTGTGGAATTACCGTAATTCACACTGTGGAATTACCATGATTCTCAGTGTGGTATTACTGTGATTCGCACTGTGGAATTACCGTGATTCACACTGTGGAATTACCATGATTCTCAGTGTGTTATTATCGTGATTCACACAGTGGAATTACCGTCATTCTCAGTGTGGTATTACCGTGATTCACACTGGGTAATTACCCTGATTCACTCTTTGGAATTACTGTTATTCTCAGTTTGGTATTACTGTGATTCGCACTGTGGAATTACAGCGATTCAACCTTTGGAATTACCGTGAATCTCAGTGTGGTATTACCGTGATTCACACTTTGGAATTACCATGATTCTCAGTGTGGAATTACCATGATTCACACTGTGGAATTACTGTGATTCACACTGTGGAATTACTGTGATTCTCAGTGTGGTATTACTCTGATTTGCACTGCGGAATTACCGTGATTCGCACTGTGGAATTACCATGATTCTCATTGTGGTATTACTGTGATTCGCACTGTGGAATTACCGTGATTCACACTGTGGAATTACCATGATTCTCAGTGTGGTATTACCGTGATTCACACTGTGGAATTACCATGATTCTCAGTGTGTTATTACCGTGATGCACAATGTGGAATTACCGTGATTCTCAGTGTGGAATTACCGTGATTCACTCTGTGGAATTACCGTGATTCTCAGTGTGGTATTACTGTGATTCGCACTGTGTAATTACCGTGATACTCAGTGTGGTATTACCACGATTCTCATTCTGCACTTACTGTGATTCACTCTGTGGAATTACTGTTATTCTCAGTGTGGTATTACCATGATTCTCAGTGTGTTGTTACCGTGATTCACACTGTGGAATTACTGTGATTCACTCTGTGGAATTTCCGTGATTCTCACTGTGGAATTACCATGATTTAAACTGTGGAATTACCGTGATGCACACTGTGGAATGACCGTGACTCTTACTGTGTAAATACCATAATTCATACTGTGGAATTACGGTGATTCACACTGTGGAATTACCTTGATTCACACTGTGGAATTACGATGATTCTCACTATGTAATTACCGTGATTCACAGTGTGGTATTACCATGATTCTCACTGTGTAATTACTGTGATTCAATCTGTGGAATTACCGTGATTCTCAATGTGGTATTACCATGATTCGCACTGTGTAATTACTGTGATTCACTCTGTGGAATTTCCGTGATTCTCACTGTGGAATTACCATGATTTAAACTGTGGAATTACCGTGATGCACACTGTGGAATGACCGTGACTCTTACTGTGTAAATACCATAATTCATACTGTGGAATTACGGTGATTCACACTGTGGAATTACCTTGATTCACACTGTGGAATTACGATGATTCTCACTATGTAATTACCGTGATTCTCAGTGTGGTATTACCATGATTCTCACTGTGTAATTACTGTGATTCAATCTGTGGAATTACCGTGATTCTCAATGTGGTATTACCATGATTCGCACTGTGTAATTACTGTGATTCACTCTGTGGAATTACCGTGATTCTCAGTGTGGAATTACCATGATTCACACTGTGTACTTACCGTGATTCACACTTTGGAATTACCGTGATTCTCAGTGTGGAATTACCATGATTCTCAGTTTGGATTTTCCATGATTCGCACTGTGGAATTAGCGTTATTCTCAGTGTGTTATTACCGTTATTCTCACTGTGTAATTACCTTGATTCACACTGTGGTATTTCCGTGATTTTCACTGTGGAATTACCATGATTTAAACTGTGGAATTACCGTGATTCACACTGTGGAATTACCGTGACTCTCACTGTGTAAATACCGTAATTCATACTGTGGAATTACGGTGATTCACACTATGGAATTACCTTGATTCACACTGTGGAATTACCGTGATTCTCACTGTGAAATTACCATGATTCACACTGTGGAATTACCGTGATTCACACTCTGTAATTACCGTGATTCACACTGTGGAATTACTGTGATTCGCACTGTGGATATACCATGATTCACACTCTGTATGTACCGTGATTCGCACTGTGTATTTACCGTGATTCACACTGTGTAAATACCGTGATTCACACTGTGGAATTACCGTGATTCTCAGTGTGGAATTATCGTGATGCACACTGTGAAATTACCGTAATTCGCTCAGCGGAATTATCGTGTTTCACACTGTGGAATTACCGTGATTCACACTTTGGAATTACCGTGATTCACTGTGTGGAATTACCGTGATTTGCTCAGTGGAATTACCGTGATTCACAGTGTGGAATACCATGATTCACAGTGTGCGATTACCGTGATTCACACTGTGGTATTACCGTGATTCACACTGTGGAATTGCCGTGATTCGCACTGTGGAATTACCGTGATTCGCACTGTGGAATTACCATGATTCACACTTTTGAATTACCGTGATTCTCACTGTTATTACCGTGATTCGCACTGTGGAATTACCGTGATTCTCAGTGTGGTATTACCATGATTCGCACTGTGGGTTTACCGTGATTCTCAGTGTGGTATTACCTTCACTCGCACTGAGGAATTGCCATGATTCGCACTGTGAAATTGCCATGATTCGCACTGTGGAATTACCATGATTCTCAATGTGTTATTACCGTGATTCACACTGTGGAATTACCATGATACTGAGTTTGTACATACCGTTATTCACACTGTAAAATTGCCATGAATCACACAGTGGAATTACCGTGATTGACACTGTGGAATTACCGTGATTCTCAGTGTGTTATTACCGTGATTCGCACTGTGGAATTACCGTGATTCTCAGTGAGTTATTACCATGATTCACACTCTGTAATTACTGTGATTCACATTGTAGAATTACCTTGATTCTCAGTGTGGTATTACCACGATTCTCACTGTGTAATTACTTTGATTCACTCTGTGGAATTACCGTTATTCTCAGTGTGGTATTACCATGAATCTACCTGTGTAATTACCGTGATTCACAGTGTGGTATTACCATGATTCTCACTGTGTAATTACTGTGATTCAATCTGTGGAATTACCGTGATTCTCAATGTGGTATTACCATGATTCGCACTGTGTAATTCCTGTGATTCACTCTGTGGAATTACCGTGATTCTCAGTGTGGAATTACCATGATTCACACTGTGTACTTACCGTGATTCACACTTTGGAATTACCGTGATTCTCAGTGTGGAATTACCATGAATCTCAGTTTGGAATTACCATGATTCGCACTGTGGAATTAGCGTTATTCTCAGTGTGTTATTACCGTTATTCTCACTGTGTAATTACCTTGATTCACACTGTGGAATTTCCGTGATTTTCACTGTGGAATTACCATGATTTAAACTGTGGAATTACCGTGATTCACACTGTGGAATTACCGTGACTCTCACTGTGTAAATACCGTAATTCATACTGTGGAATTACGGTGATTCACACTGTGGAATTACCTTGATTCACACTGTGGAATTACGATGATTCTCACTATGTAATTACCGTGATTCACAGTGTGGTATTACCATGATTCTCACTGTGTAATTACTGTGATTCAATCTGTGGAATTACCGTGATTCTCAATGTGGTATTACCATGATTCGCACTGTGTAATTATTGTGATTCACTCTGTGGAATTACCGTGATTCTCAGGGTGGAATTACCATGATTCTCAGTTTGGAATTACCATGATTCGCACTGTGGAATTAGCGTTATTCTCAGTGTGTTATTACCGTTATTCTCACTGTGTAATTACCTTGATTCACACTGTGGTATTTCCGTGATTTTCACTGTGGAATTACCATGATTTAAACTGTGGAATTACCGTGATTCACACTGTGGAATTACCGTGACTCTCACTGTGTAAATACCGTAATTCATACTGTGGAATTACGGTGATTCACACTGTGGAATTACCTTGATTCACACTGTGGAATTACCGTGATTCTCATTGTGAAATTACCATGATTCACACTGTGGAATTACCGTGATTCACACTCTGTAATTACCGTGATTCACACTGTGGAATTACTGTGATTCGCACTGTGGAAATACCATGATTCACACTCTGTATTTACCGTGATTTGCACTGTGTATTTACCGTGATTCACACTGTGTAAATACCGTGATTCACACTGTGGAATTACCGTGATTCTCAGTGTGGAATTATCGTGATGCACACAGTGAAATTACCGTAATTTGCTCAGCGGAATTATCGTGTTTCACACTGTGGAATTACCGTGATTCACACTTTGGAATTACCGTGATTCACTGTGTGGAATTACCGTCATTTGCTCAGTGGAATTACCGTGATTCACAGTGTGGAATACCATGATTCACAGTGTGCGATTACCGTGATTCATACTGTGGTATTACTGTGATTCACACTGTGGAATTACCATGATTCGCACTGTGGAATTACCGTGATTCGCACTTTTGAATTACTGTGATTCTCACTTTTATTAGCGTGATTCGCACAGTGGAACTACCGTGATTCTCAGTGTGGTATTACCATGATTCGCACTGTGGGTTTACCGTGATTCTCAGTGTGGTATTACCGTCACTCGCACTGAGGAATTGCCATGATTCGCACTGTGAAATTGCCATGATTCGCACTGTGGAATTACCATGATTCTCAGTGTGTTATTACCGTGATTCACACTGTGGAATTACCATGATATTGAGTTTGTACATACCGTTATTCACACTGTAAAATTGCCATGAATCACACAGTGGAATTACCGTGATTGACACTGTGGAATTACCGGGATTCTCAGTGTGTTATTACCGTGATTCGCACTGTGGAATTACCGTGATGCTCAGTGAGTTATTACCATGATTCACACTGTGTAATTACTGTGATTCACTCTGTAGAATTACCTTGATTCTCAGTGTGGTATTACCACGATTCTCACTGTGGAATTACTTTGATTCACTCTGTGGAATTACCGTTATTCTCAGTGTGGTATTACCATGATTCTCCCTGTGTAATTACCGTGATTCACTCTGTGGAATTACCGTGATTCTCAGTGTGGTATTACCATCGTTCTCACTGTGTAATTAACGTAATTCACTCTGTGGAATTACCGTGATTCTCAGTGTGGAATTACCATGATTCACACTGTGGAATTACTGTAATTCACTCTGTGGAATTACCGTGATTCTCAGTGTGGTATTACTGTGATTCGCACTGTGGAATTACCGTGATTCACACTGTGGAATTACCATGATTCTCAGTGTGTTATTACCATGATTCACACAGTGGAATTACCGTCATTCTCAGTGTGGTATTACCATGATTCACACTGTGTAATTACCCTGATTCACTCTTTGGAATTACCGTTATTCTCAGTTTGGTATTACTGTGATTCGCACTGTGGAATTACAATGATTCACCCTTTGGAATTACCGTGAATCTCAGTGTGGTATTACCGTGATTCACACTTTGGAATTACCGTGATTCTCAGTGTGGAATTACCATGATTCACACTGTGGAATTACTGTGGTTCACTCTGTGGAATTACTGTGATTCTCAGTGTGGTATTACTCTGATTTGCACTGTGGAATTACCGTAATTCACACTGTGGAATTACCATGATTCTCAGTGTGGTATTACTGTGATTCGCACTGTGGAATTACCGTGATTCACACTGTGGAATTACCATGATTCTCAGTGTGTTATTATCGTGATTCACACAGTGGAATTACCGTCATTCTCAGTGTGGTATTACCGTGATTCACACTGGGTAATTACCCTGATTCACTCTTTGGAATTACCGTTATTCTCAGTTTGGTATTACTGTGATTCGCACTGTGGAATTACAGCGATTCACCCTTTCGAATTACCGGGAATCTCAGTGTGGTATTACCGTGATTCACACTTTGGAATTACCATGATTCTCAGTGTGGAATTACCATGATTCACACTGTGGAATTACTGTGATTCACACTGTGGAATTACTGTGATTCTCAGTGTGGTATTACTCTGATTTGCACTGCGGAATTACCGTGATTCGCACTGTGGAATTACCATGATTCTCATTGTGGTATTACTGTGATTCGCACTGTGGAATTACCGTGATTCACACTGTGGAATTACCATGATTCTCAGTGTGGTATTACCGTGATTCACACTGTGGAATTACCATGATTCTCAGTGTGTTATTACCGTGATGCACAATGTGGAATTACCGTGATTCTCAGTGGGGTATTACCGTGATTCACACTGTGGAATTACCGTGATTCTCAGTGTGGTATTACTGTGATTCGCACTGTGTAATTACCGTGATACTCAGTGTGGTATTACCACGATTCTCATTCTGCACTTACTGTGATTCACTCTGTGGAATTACTGTTATTCTCAGTGTGGTATTACCATGATTCTCAGTGTGTTGTTACCGTGATTCACACTGTGGAATTACTGTGATTCACTCTGTGGAATTTCCGTGATTCTCACTGTGGAATTACCATGATTTAAACTGTCGAATTACCGTGATGCACACTGTGGAATGACCGTGACTCTTACTGTGTAAATACCATAATTCATACTGTGGAATTACGGTGATTCACACTGTGGAATTACCTTGATTCACACTGTGGAATTACGATGATTCTCACTATGTAATTACCGTGATTCACAGTGTGGTATTACCATGATTCTCACTGTGTAATTACTGTGATTCAATCTGTGGAATTACCGTGATTCTCAATGTGGTATTACCATGATTCGCACTGTGTAATTACTGTGATTCACTCTGTGGAATTTCCGTGATTCTCACTGTGGAATTACCATGATTTAAACTGTGGAATTACCGTGATGCACACTGTGGAATGACCGTGACTCTTACTGTGTAAATACCATAATTCATACTGTGGAATTACGGTGATTCACACTGTGGAATTACCTTGATTCACACTGTGGAATTACGATGATTCTCACTATGTAATTACCGTGATTCTCAGTGTGGTATTACCATGATTCTCACTGTGTAATTACTGTGATTCAATCTGTGGAATTACCGTGATTCTCAATGTGGTATTACCATGATTCGCACTGTGTAATTACTGTGATTCACTCTGTGGAATTACCGTGATTCTCAGTGTGGAATTACCATGATTCACACTGTGTACTTACCGTGATTCACACTTTGGAATTACCGTGATTCTCAGTGTGGAATTACCATGATTCTCAGTTTGGATTTTCCATGATTCGCACTGTGGAATTAGCGTTATTCTCAGTGTGTTATTACCGTTATTCTCACTGTGTAATTACCTTGATTCACACTGTGGTATTTCCGTGATTTTCACTGTGGAATTACCATGATTTAAACTGTGGAATTACCGTGATTCACACTGTGGAATTACCGTGACTCTCACTGTGTAAATACCGTAATTCATACTGTGGAATTACGGTGATTCACACTATGGAATTACCTTGATTCACACTGTGGAATTACCGTGATTCTCACTGTGAAATTACCATGATTCACACTGTGGAATTACCGTGATTCACACTCTGTAATTACCGTGATTCACACTGTGGAATTACTGTGATTCGCACTGTGGATATACCATGATTCACACTCTGTATGTACCGTGATTCGCACTGTGTATTTACCGTGATTCACACTGTGTAAATACCGTGATTCACACTGTGGAATTACCGTGATTCTCAGTGTGGAATTATCGTGATGCACACTGTGAAATTACCGTAATTCGCTCAGCGGAATTATCGTGTTTCACACTGTGGAATTACCGTGATTCACACTTTGGAATTACCGTGATTCACTGTGTGGAATTACCGTGATTTGCTCAGTGGAATTACCGTGATTCACAGTGTGGAATACCATGATTCACAGTGTGCGATTACCGTGATTCACACTGTGGTATTACCGTGATTCACACTGTGGAATTGCCGTGATTCGCACTGTGGAATTACCGTGATTCGCACTGTGGAATTACCGTGATTCACACTTTTGAATTACCGTGATTCTCACTGTTATTACCGTGATTCGCACTGTGGAATTACCGTGATTCTCAGTGTGGTATTACCATGATTCGCACTGTGGGTTTACCGTGATTCTCAGTGTGGTATTACCTTCACTCGCACTGAGGAATTGCCATGATTCGCACTGTGAAATTGCCATGATTCGCACTGTGGAATTACCATGATTCTCAATGTGTTATTACCGTGATTCACACTGTGGAATTACCATGATACTGAGTTTGTACATACCGTTATTCACACTGTAAAATTGCCATGAATCACACAGTGGAATTACCGTGATTGACACTGTGGAATTACCGTGATTCTCAGTGTGTTATTACCGTGATTCGCACTGTGGAATTACCGTGATTCTCAGTGAGTTATTACCATGATTCACACTCTGTAATTACTGTGATTCACATTGTAGAATTACCTTGATTCTCAGTGTGGTATTACCACGATTCTCACAGTGTAATTACTTTGATTCACTCTGTGGAATTACCGTTATTCTCAGTGTGGTATTACCATGAATCTACCTGTGTAATTACCGTGATTCACAGTGTGGTATTACCATGATTCTCACTGTGTAATTACTGTGATTCAATCTGTGGAATTACCGTGATTCTCAATGTGGTATTACCATGATTCGCACTGTGTAATTCCTGTGATTCACTCTGTGGAATTACCGTGATTCTCAGTGTGGAATTACCATGATTCACACTGTGTACTTACCGTGATTCACACTTTGGAATTACCGTGATTCTCAGTGTGGAATTACCATGAATCTCAGTTTGGAATTACCATGATTCGCACTGTGGAATTAGCGTTATTCTCAGTGTGTTATTACCGTTATTCTCACTGTGTAATTACCTTGATTCACACTGTGGAATTTCCGTGATTTTCACTGTGGAATTACCATGATTTAAACTGTGGAATTACCGTGATTCACACTGTGGAATTACCGTGACTCTCACTGTGTAAATACCGTAATTCATACTGTGGAATTACGGTGATTCACACTGTGGAATTACCTTGATTCACACTGTGGAATTACGATGATTCTCACTATGTAATTACCGTGATTCACAGTGTGGTATTACCATGATTCTCACTGTGTAATTACTGTGATTCAATCTGTGGAATTACCGTGATTCTCAATGTGGTATTACCATGATTCGCACTGTGTAATTATTGTGATTCACTCTGTGGAATTACCGTGATTCTCAGGGTGGAATTACCATGATTCTCAGTTTGGAATTACCATGATTCGCACTGTGGAATTAGCGTTATTCTCAGTGTGTTATTACCGTTATTCTCACTGTGTAATTACCTTGATTCACACTGTGGTATTTCCGTGATTTTCACTGTGGAATTACCATGATTTAAACTGTGGAATTACCGTGATTCACACTGTGGAATTACCGTGACTCTCACTGTGTAAATACCGTAATTCATACTGTGGAATTACGGTGATTCACACTGTGGAATTACCTTGATTCACACTGTGGAATTACCGTGATTCTCATTGTGAAATTACCATGATTCACACTGTGGAATTACCGTGATTCACACTCTGTAATTACCGTGATTCACACTGTGGAATTACTGTGATTCGCACTGTGGAAATACCATGATTCACACTCTGTATTTACCGTGATTTGCACTGTGTATTTACCGTGATTCACACTGTGTAAATACCGTGATTCACACTGTGGAATTACCGTGATTCTCAGTGTGGAATTATCGTGATGCACACAGTGAAATTACCGTAATTTGCTCAGCGGAATTATCGTGTTTCACACTGTGGAATTACCGTGATTCACACTTTGGAATTACCGTGATTCACTGTGTGGAATTACCGTCATTTGCTCAGTGGAATTACCGTGATTCACAGTGTGGAATACCATGATTCACAGTGTGCGATTACCGTGATTCATACTGTGGTATTGCTGTGATTCACACTGTGGAATTACCATGATTCGCACTGTGGAATTACCGTGATTCGCACTTTTGAATTACTGTGATTCTCACTTTTATTAGCGTGATTCGCACAGTGGAACTACCGTGATTCTCAGTGTGGTATTACCATGATTCGCACTGTGGGTTTACCGTGATTCTCAGTGTGGTATTACCGTCACTCGCACTGAGGAATTGCCATGATTCGCACTGTGAAATTGCCATGATTCGCACTGTGGAATTACCATGATTCTCAGTGTGTTATTACCGTGATTCACACTGTGGAATTACCATGATATTGAGTTTGTACATACCGTTATTCACACTGTAAAATTGCCATGAATCACACAGTGGAATTACCGTGATTGACACTGTGGAATTACCGGGATTCTCAGTGTGTTATTACCGTGATTCGCACTGTGGAATTACCGTGATGCTCAGTGAGTTATTACCATGATTCACACTGTGTAATTACTGTGATTCACTCTGTAGAATTACCTTGATTCTCAGTGTGGTATTACCACGATTCTCACTGTGGAATTACTTTGATTCACTCTGTGGAATTACCGTTATTCTCAGTGTGGTATTACCATGATTCTCCCTGTGTAATTACCGTGATTCACTCTGTGGAATTACCGTGATTCTCAGTGTGGTATTACCATCGTTCTCACTGTGTAATTAACGTAATTCACTCTGTGGAATTACCGTGATTCTCAGTGTGGAATTACCATGATTCACACTGTGGAATTACTGTAATTCACTCTGTGGAATTACCGTGATTCTCAGTGTGGTATTACTGTGATTCGCACTGTGGAATTACCGTGATTCACACTGTGGAATTACCATGATTCTCAGTGTGTTATTACCATGATTCACACAGTGGAATTACCGTCATTCTCAGTGTGGTATTACCATGATTCACACTGTGTAATTACCCTGATTCACTCTTTGGAATTACCGTTATTCTCAGTTTGGTATTACTGTGATTCGCACTGTGGAATTACAATGATTCACCCTTTGGAATTACCGTGAATCTCAGTGTGGTATTACCGTGATTCACACTTTGGAATTACCGTGATTCTCAGTGTGGAATTACCATGATTCACACTGTGGAATTACTGTGGTTCACTCTGTGGAATTACTGTGATTCTCAGTGTGGTATTACTCTGATTTGCACTGTGGAATTACCGTAATTCACACTGTGGAATTACCATGATTCTCAGTGTGGTATTACTGTGATTCGCACTGTGGAATTACCGTGATTCACACTGTGGAATTAACATGATTCTCAGTGTGTTATTATCGTGATTCACACAGTGGAATTACCGTCATTCTCAGTGTGGTATTACCGTGATTCAGACTGGGTAATTACCCTGATTCACTCTTTGGAATTACCGTTATTCTCAGTTTGGTATTACTGTGATTCGCACTGTGGAATTACAGCGATTCACCCTTTGGAATTACCGGGAATCTCAGTGTGGTATTACCGTGATTCACACTTTGGAATTACCATGATTCTCAGTGTGGAATTACCATGATTCACACTGTGGAATTACTGTGATTCACACTGTGGAATTACTGTGATTCTCAGTGTGGTATTACTCTGATTTGCACTGCGGAATTACCGTGATTCGCACTGTGGAATTACCATGATTCTCATTGTGGTATTACTGTGAATCGCACTGTGGAATTACCGTGATTCACACTGTGGAATTACCATGGTTCTCAGTGTGGTATTACCGTGATTCACACTGTGGAATTACCATGATTCTCAGTGTGTTATTACCGTGATGCACAATGTGGAATTACCGTGATTCTCAGAGGGGTATTACCGTGATTCACACTGTGGAATTACCGTGATTCTCAGTGTGGTATTACTGTGATTCGCACTGTGTAATTACCGTGATACTCAGTGTGGTATTACCACGATTCTCATTCTGCACTTACTGTGATTCACTCTGTGGAATTACTGTTATTCTCAGTGTGGTATTACCATGATTCTCAGTGTGTTGTTACCATGATTCACACTGTGGAATTACTGTGATTCACTCTGTGGAATTTCCGTGATTCTCACTGTGGAATTACCATGATTTAAACTGTGGAATTACCGTGATGCACACTGTGGAATGACCGTGACTCTTACTGTGTAAATACCATAATTCATACTGTGGAATTACGGTGATTCACACTGTGGAATTACCTTGATTCACACTGTGGAATTACGATGATTCTCACTATGTAATTACCGTGATTCACAGTGTGGTATTACCATGATTCTCACTGTGTAATTACTGTGATTCAATCTGTGGAATTACCGTGATTCTCAATGTGGTATTACCATGATTCGCACTGTGTAATTACTGTGATTCACTCTGTGGAATTACCGTGATTCTCAGTGTGGAATTACCATGATTCACACTGTGTACTTACCGTGATTCACACTTTGGAATTACCGTGATTCTCAGTGTGGAATTACCATGATTCTCAGTTTGGATTTTCCATGATTCGCACTGTGGAATTAGCGTTATTCTCAGTGTGTTATTACCGTTATTCTCACTGTGTAATTACCTTGATTCACACTGTGGTATTTCCGTGATTTTCACTGTGGAATTACCATGATTTAAACTGTGGAATTACCGTGATTCACACTGTGGAATTACCGTGACTCTCACTGTGTAAATACCGTAATTCATACTGTGGAATTACGGTGATTCACACTATGGAATTACCTTGATTCACACTGTGGAATTACCGTGATTCTCACTGTGAAATTACCATGATTCACACTGTGGAATTACCGTGATTCACACTCTGTAATTACCGTGATTCACACTGTGGAATTACTGTGATTCGCACTGTGGATATACCATGATTCACACTCTGTATGTACCGTGATTCGCACTGTGTATTTACCGTGATTCACACTGTGTAAATACCGTGATTCACACTGTGGAATTACCGTGATTCTCAGTGTGGAATTATCGTGATGCACACTGTGAAATTACCGTAATTCGCTCAGCGGAATTATCGTGTTTCACACTGTGGAATTACCGTGATTCACACTTTGGAATTACCGTGATTCACTGTGTGGAATTACCGTGATTTGCTCAGTGGAATTACCGTGATTCACAGTGTGGAATACCATGATTCACAGTGTGCGATTACCGTGATTCACACTGTGGTATTACCGTGATTCACACTGTGGAATTGCCGTGATTCGCACTGTGGAATTACCGTGATTCGCACTGTGGAATTACCGTGATTCACACTTTTGAATTACCGTGATTCTCACTGTTATTACCGTGATTCGCACTGTGGAATTACCGTGATTCTCAGTGTGGTATTACCATGATTCGCACTGTGGGTTTACCGTGATTCTCAGTGTGGTATTACCTTCACTCGCACTGAGGAATTGCCATGATTCGCACTGTGAAATTGCCATGATTCGCACTGTGGAATTACCATGATTCTCAATGTGTTATTACCGTGATTCACACTGTGGAATTACCATGATACTGAGTTTGTACATACCGTTATTCACACTGTAAAATTGCCATGAATCACACAGTGGAATTACCGTGATTGACACTGTGGAATTACCGTGATTCTCAGTGTGTTATTACCATGATTCGCACTGTGGAATTACCGTGATACTCAGTGAGTTATTACCATGATTCACACTCTGTAATTACTGTGATTCACTCTGTAGAATTACCTTGATTCTCAGTGTGGTATTACCACGATTCTCACTGTGTAATTACTTTGATTCACTCTGTGGAATTACCGTTATTCTCAGTGTGGTATTACCATGAATCTACCTGTGTAATTACCGTGATTCACAGTGTGGTATTACCATGATTCTCACTGTGTAATTACTGTGATTCAATCTGTGGAATTACCGTGATTCTCAATGTGGTATTACCATGATTCGCACTGTGTAATTCCTGTGATTCACTCTGTGGAATTACCGTGATTCTCAGTGTGGAATTACCATGATTCACACTGTGTACTTACCGTGATTCACACTTTGGAATTACCGTGATTCTCAGTGTTGAATTACCATGAATCTCAGTTTGGAATTACCATGATTCGCACTGTGGAATTAGCGTTATTCTCAGTGTGTTATTACCGTTATTCTCACTGTGTAATTACCTTGATTCACACTGTGGAATTTCCGTGATTTTCACTTTGGAATTACCATGATTTAAACTGTGGAATTACCGTGATTCACACTGTGGAATTACCGTGACTCTCACTGTGTAAATACCGTAATTCATACTGTGGAATTACGGTGATTCACACTCTGGAATTACCTTGATTCACACTGTGGAATTACGATGATTCTCACTATGTAATTACCGTGATTCACAGTGTGGTATTACCATGATTCTCACTGTGTAATTACTGTGATTCAATCTGTGGAATTACCGTGATTCTCAATGTGGTATTACCATGATTCGCACTGTGTAATTATTGTGATTCACTCTGTGGAATTACCGTGATTCTCAGTGTGGAATTACCATGATTCACACTGTGTACTTACCGTGATTCACACTTTGGAATTACCGTGATTCTCAGTGTGGAATTACCATGATTCTCAGTTTGGAATTACCATGATTCGCACTGTGGAATTAGCGTTATTCTCAGTGTGTTATTACCGTTATTCTCACTGTGTAATTACCTTGATTCACACTGTGGTATTTCCGTGATTTTCACTGTGGAATTACCATGATTTAAACTGTGGAATTACCGTGATTCACACTGTGGAATTACCGTGACTCTCACTGTGTAAATACCGTAATTCATACTGTGGAATTACGGTGATTCACACTGTGGAATTACCTTGATTCACACTGTGGAATTACGATGATTCTCACTATGTAATTACCGTGATTCACAGTGTGGTATTACCATGATTCTCACTGTGTAATTACTGTGATTCAATCTGTGGAATTACCGTGATTCTCAATGTGGTATTACCATGATTCGCACTGTGTAATTATTGTGATTCACTCTGTGGAATTACCGTGATTCTCAGTGTGGAATTACCATGATTCTCAGTTTGGAATTACCATGATTCGCACTGTGGAATTAGCGTTATTCTCAGTGTGTTATTACCGTTATTCTCACTGTGTAATTACCTTGATTCACACTGTGGTATTTCCGTGATTTTCACTGTGGAATTACCATGATTTAAACTGTGGAATTACCGTGATTCACACTGTGGAATTACCGTGACTCTCACTGTGTAAATACCGTAATTCATACTGTGGAATTACGGTGATTCACACTGTGGAATTACCTTGATTCACACTGTGGAATTACCGTGATTCTCACTGTGAAATTACCATGATTCACACTGTGGAATTACCGTGATTCACACTCTGTAATTACCGTGATTCACACTGTGGAATTACTGTGATTCGCACTGTGGAAATACCATGATTCACACTCTGTATTTACCGTGATTTGCACTGTGTATTTACCGTGATTCACACTGTGTAAATACCGTGATTCACACTGTGGAATTACCGTGATTCTCAGTGTGGAATTATCGTGATGCACACTGTGAAATTACCGTAATTTGCTCAGCGGAATTATCATGTTTCACACTGTGGAATTACCGTGATTCACACTTTGGAATTACCGTGATTCACTGTGTGGAATTACCGTCATTTGCTCAGTGGAATTACCGTGATTCACAGTGTGGAATACCATGATTCACAGTGTGCGATTACCGTGATTCATACTGTGGTATTACTGTGATTCACACTGTGGAATTACCATGATTCGCACTGTGGAATTACCGTGATTCGCACTTTTGAATTACTGTGATTCTCACTTTTATTAGCGTGATTCGCACAGTGGAACTACCGTGATTCTCAGTGTGGTATTACCATGATTCGCACTGTGGGTTTACCGTGATTCTCAGTGTGGTATTACCGTCACTCGCACTGAGGAATTGCCATGATTCGCACTGTGAAATTGCCATGATTCGCACTGTGGAATTACCATGATTCTCAGTGTGTTATTACCGTGATTCACACTGTGGAATTACCATGATATTGAGTTTGTACATACCGTTATTCACACTGTAAAATTGCCATGAATCACACAGTGGAATTACCGTGATTGACACTGTGGAATTACCGGGATTCTCAGTGTGTTATTACCGTGATTCGCACTGTGGAATTACCGTGATGCTCAGTGAGTTATTACCATGATTCACACTGTGTAATTACTGTGATTCACTCTGTAGAATTACCTTGATTCTCAGTGTGGTATTACCACGATTCTCACTGTGGAATTACTTTGATTCACTCTGTGGAATTACCGTTATTCTCAGTGTGGTATTACCATGATTCTCCCTGTGTAATTACCGTGATTCACTCTGTGGAATTACCGTGATTCTCAGTGTGGTATTACCATCGTTCTCACTGTGTAATTAACGTAATTCACTCTGTGGAATTACCGTGATTCTCAGTGTGGAATTACCATGATTCACACTGTGGAATTACTGTAATTCACTCTGTGGAATTACCGTGATTCTCAGTGTGGTATTACTGTGATTCGCACTGTGGAATTACCGTGATTCACACTGTGGAATTACCATGATTCTCAGTGTGTTATTACCATGATTCACACAGTGGAATTACCGTCATTCTCAGTGTGGTATTACCATGATTCACACTGTGTAATTACCCTGATTCACTCTTTGGAATTACCGTTATTCTCAGTTTGGTATTACTGTGATTCGCACTGTGGAATTACAATGATTCACCCTTTGGAATTACCGTGAATCTCAGTGTGGTATTACCGTGATTCACACTTTGGAATTACCGTGATTCTCAGTGTGGAATTACCATGATTCACACTGTGGAATTACTGTGGTTCACTCTGTGGAATTACTGTGATTCTCAGTGTGGTATTACTCTGATTTGCACTGTGGAATTACCGTAATTCACACTGTGGAATTACCATGATTCTCAGTGTGGTATTACTGTGATTCGCACTGTGGAATTACCGTGATTCACACTGTGGAATTAACATGATTCTCAGTGTGTTATTATCGTGATTCACACAGTGGAATTACCGTCATTCTCAGTGTGGTATTACCGTGATTCACACTGGGTAATTACCCTGATTCACTCTTTGGAATTACCGTTATTCTCAGTTTGGTATTACTGTGATTCGCACTGTGGAATTACAGCGATTCACCCTTTGGAATTACCGGGAATCTCAGTGTGGTATTACCGTGATTCACACTTTGGAATTACCATGATTCTCAGTGTGGAATTACCATGATTCACACTGTGGAATTACTGTGATTCACACTGTGGAATTACTGTGATTCTCAGTGTGGTATTACTCTGATTTGCACTGCGGAATTACCGTGATTCGCACTGTGGAATTACCATGATTCTCATTGTGGTATTACTGTGAATCGCACTGTGGAATTACCGTGATTCACACTGTGGAATTACCATGGTTCTCAGTGTGGTATTACCGTGATTCACACTGTGGAATTACCATGATTCTCAGTGTGTTATTACCGTGATGCACAATGTGGAATTACCGTGATTCTCAGAGGGGTATTACCGTGATTCACACTGTGGAATTACCGTGATTCTCAGTGTGGTATTACTGTGATTCGCACTGTGTAATTACCGTGATACTCAGTGTGGTATTACCACGATTCTCATTCTGCACTTACTGTGATTCACTCTGTGGAATTACTGTTATTCTCAGTGTGGTATTACCATGATTCTCAGTGTGTTGTTACCATGATTCACACTGTGGAATTACTGTGATTCACTCTGTGGAATTTCCGTGATTCTCACTGTGGAATTACCATGATTTAAACTGTGGAATTACCGTGATGCACACTGTGGAATGACCGTGACTCTTACTGTGTAAATACCATAATTCATACTGTGGAATTACGGTGATTCACACTGTGGAATTACCTTGATTCACACTGTGGAATTACGATGATTCTCACTATGTAATTACCGTGATTCACAGTGTGGTATTACCATGATTCTCACTGTGTAATTACTGTGATTCAATCTGTGGAATTACCGTGATTCTCAATGTGGTATTACCATGATTCGCACTGTGTAATTACTGTGATTCACTCTGTGGAATTACCGTGATTCTCAGTGTGGAATTACCATGATTCACACTGTGTACTTACCGTGATTCACACTTTGGAATTACCGTGATTCTCAGTGTGGAATTACCATGATTCTCAGTTTGGATTTTCCATGATTCGCACTGTGGAATTAGCGTTATTCTCAGTGTGTTATTACCGTTATTCTCACTGTGTAATTACCTTGATTCACACTGTGGTATTTCCGTGATTTTCACTGTGGAATTACCATGATTTAAACTGTGGAATTACCGTGATTCACACTGTGGAATTACCGTGACTCTCACTGTGTAAATACTGTAATTCATACTGTGGAATTACGGTGATTCACACTATGGAATTACCTTGATTCACACTGTGAAATTACCGTGATTCTCACTGTGAAATTACCATGATTCACACTGTGGAATTACCGTGATTCACACTCTGTAATTACCGTGATTCACACTGTGGAATTACTGTGATTCGCACTGTGGATATACCATGATTCACACTCTGTATGTACCGTGATTCGCACTGTGTATTTACCGTGATTCACACTGTGTAAATACCGTGATTCACACTGTGGAATTACCGTGATTCTCAGTGTGGAATTATCGTAATGCACACTGTGAAATTACCGTAATTCGCTCAGCGGAATTATCGTGTTTCACACTGTGGAATTACCGTGATTCACACTTTGGAATTACCGTGATTCACTGTGTGGAATTACCGTGATTTGCTCAGTGGAATTACCGTGATTCACAGTGTGGAATACCATGATTCACAGTGTGCGATTACCGTGATTCACACTGTGGTATTACCGTGATTCACACTGTGGAATTGCCGTGATTCGCACTGTGGAATTACCGTGATTCGCACTGTGGAATTACCGTGATTCACACTTTTGAATTACCGTGATTCTCACTGTTATTACCGTGATTCGCACTGTGGAATTACCGTGATTCTCAGTGTGGTATTACCATGATTCGCACTGTGGGTTTACCGTGATTCTCAGTGTGGTATTACCTTCACTCGCACTGAGGAATTGCCATGATTCGCACTGTGAAATTGCCATGATTCGCACTGTGGAATTACCATGATTCTCAATGTGTTATTACCGTGATTCACACTGTGGAATTACCATGATACTGAGTTTGTACATACCGTTATTCACACTGTAAAATTGCCATGAATCACACAGTGGAATTACCGTGATTGACACTGTGGAATTACCGTGATTCTCAGTGTGTTATTACCATGATTCGCACTGTGGAATTACCGTGATACTCAGTGAGTTATTACCATGATTCACACTCTGTAATTACTGTGATTCACTCTGTAGAATTACCTTGATTCTCAGTGTGGTATTACCACGATTCTCACTGTGTAATTACTTTGATTCACTCTGTGGAATTACCGTTATTCTCAGTGTGGTATTACCATGAATCTACCTGTGTAATTACCGTGATTCACAGTGTGGTATTACCATGATTCTCACTGTGTAATTACTGTGATTCAATCTGTGGAATTACCGTGATTCTCAATGTGGTATTACCATGATTCGCACTGTGTAATTCCTGTGATTCACTCTGTGGAATTACCGTGATTCTCAGTGTGGAATTACCATGATTCACACTGTGTACTTACCGTGATTCACACTTTGGAATTACCGTGATTCTCAGTGTTGAATTACCATGAATCTCAGTTTGGAATTACCATGATTCGCACTGTGGAATTAGCGTTATTCTCAGTGTGTTATTACCGTTATTCTCACTGTGTAATTACCTTGATTCACACTGTGGAATTTCCGTGATTTTCACTGTGGAATTACCATGATTTAAACTGTGGAATTACCGTGATTCACACTGTGGAATTACCGTGACTCTCACTGTGTAAATACCGTAATTCATACTGTGGAATTACGGTGATTCACACTCTGGAATTACCTTGATTCACACTGTGGAATTACGATGATTCTCACTATTTAATTACCGTGATTCACAGTGTGGTATTACCATGATTCTCACTGTGTAATTACTGTGATTCAATCTGTGGAATTACCGTGATTCTCAATGTGGTATTACCATGATTCGCACTGTGTAATTATTGTGATTCACTCTGTGGAATTACCGTGATTCTCAGTGTGGAATTACCATGATTCACACTGTGTACTTACCGTGATTCACACTTTGGAATTACCGTGATTCTCAGTGTGGAATTACCATGATTCTCAGTTTGGAATTACCATGATTCGCACTGTGGAATTAGCGTTATTCTCAGTGTGTTATTACCGTTATTCTCACTGTGTAATTACCTTGATTCACACTGTGGTATTTCCGTGATTTTCACTGTGGAATTACCATGATTTAAACTGTGGAATTACCGTGATTCACACTGTGGAATTACCGTGACTATCACTGTGTAAATACCGTAATTCATACTGTGGAATTACGGTGATTCACACTGTGGAATTACCTTGATTCACACTGTGGAATTACCGTGATTCTCACTGTGAAATTACCATGATTCACACTGTGGAATTACCGTGATTCACACTCTGTAATTACCGTGATTCACACTGTGGAATTACTGTGATTCGCACTGTGGAAATACCATGATTCACACTCTGTATTTACCGTGATTTGCACTGTGTATTTACCGTGATTCACACTGTGTAAATACCGTGATTCACACTGTGGAATTACCGTGATTCTCAGTGTGGAATTATCGTGATGCACACTGTGAAATTACCGTAATTCGCTCAGCGGAATTATCGTGTTTCACACTGTGGAATTACCGTGATTCACACTTTGGAATTACCGTGATTCACTGTGTGGAATTACCGTCATTTGCTCAGTGGAATTACCGTGATTCACAGTGTGGAATACCATGATTCACAGTGTGCGATTACCATGATTCATACTGTGGTATTACTGTGATTCACACTGTGGAATTACCATGATTCGCACTGTGGAATTACCGTGATTCGCACTGTGGAATTACCGTGATTCAAACTTTTGAATTACTGTGATTCTCACTTTTATTACCGTGATTCGCACTGTGGAATTACCGTGATTCTCAGTGTGGTATTACCATGATTCGCACTGTGGGTTTACCGTGATTCTCAGTGTGGTATTACCGTCACTCGCACTGAGGAATTGCCATGATTCGCACTGTGAAATTGCCATGGTTCGCACTGTGGAATTACCATGATTCTCAGTGTGTTATTACCGTGATTCACACTGTGGAATTACCATGATACTGAGTTTGTACATACCGTTATTCACACCGTAAAATTGCCATGAATCACACAGTGGAATTACCGTGATTGACACTGTGGAATTACCGGGATTCTCAGTGTGTTATTACCGTGATTCGCACTGTGGAATTACCGTGATGCTCAGTGAGTTATTACCATGATTCACACTGTGTAATTACTGTGATTCACTCTGTAGAATTACCTTGATTCTCAGTGTGGTATTACCACGATTCTCACTGTGGAATTACTTTGATTCACTCTGTGGAATTACCGTTATTCTCAGTGTGGTATTACCATGATTCTCCCTGTGTAATTACCGTAATTCACTCTGTGGAATTACCGTGATTCTCAGTGTGGAATTACCATGATTCACACTGTGGAATTACTGTGATTCACTCTGTGGAATTACCGTGATTCTCAGTGTGGTATTACTGTGATTCGCACTGTGGAATTACCATGATTCACACTGTGGAATTACCATGATTCTCAGTGTGTTATTACCATGATTCACACAGTGGAATTACCGTCATTCTCAGTGTGGTATTACCATGATTCACACTGTGTAATTACCCTGATTCACTCTTTGGAATTACCGTTATTCTCAGTTTGGTATTACTGTGATTCGCACTGTGGAATTACAGTGATTCACCCTTTGGAATTACCGTCATTCTCAGTGTGGTATTACCATGATTCACACTGTGTAATTACCCTGATTCACTCTTTGGAATTACCGTATTCTCAGTTTGGTATTACTGTGATTCGCACTGTGGAATTACTGTGATTCTCAGTGTGGTATTACTCTGATTTGCACTGTGGAATTACCGTAATTCACACTGTGGAATTACCATGATTCTCAGTTTGGTATGACTGTGATTCGCACTGTGGAATTACCGTGATTCACTCTGTGGAATTACCATGATTCTCAGTGTGGTATTACCGTGATTCACACTGTGGAATTACCATGATTCTCAGTGTGTTATTACCGAGATGCACAATGTGGAATTACCGTGATTCTCAGTGGGGTATTACCGTGATTCACACTGTGGAATTACCGTGATTCACTCTGTGGAATTACCGTGATTCTCAGCGTGGTATTACTGTGATTCGCACTGTGTAATTACCGTGATACTCAGTGTGGTATTACCACGATTCTCATTCTGCACTTACTGTGATTCACTCTGTGGAATTACTGTTATTCTCAGTGTGGTATTACCATGATTCTCAGTGTGTTGTTACCGTGATTCACACTGTGGAATTACTGTGATTCACTCTGTGGAATTTCCGTGATTCTCACTGTGGAATTACCATGATTTAAACTGTGGAATTACCGTGATGCACACTGTGGAATGACCGTGACTCTTACTGCGTAAATACCATAATTCATACTGTGGAATTACGGTGATTCACACTGTGGAATTACCTTGATTCACACTGTGGAATTACGATGATTCTCACTATGTAATTACCGTGGTTCACAGTGTGGTATTACCATGATTCTCACTGTGTATTTACTGTGATTCAATCTGTGGAATTACCGTGATTCTCAATGTGGTATTACCATGATTCGCACTGTGTAATTACTGTGATTCACTCTGTGGAATTACGGTGATTCTCAGTGTGGAATTACCATGATTCACACTGTGTACTTACCGTGATTCACACTTTGGAATTACCGTGATTCTCAGTGTGGAATTACCATGATTCTCAGTTTGGATTTTCCATGATTCGCACTGTGGAATTAGCGTTATTCTCAGTGTGTTATTACCTTTATTCTCACTGTGTAATTACCTTGATTCACACTGTGGTATTTCCGTGATTTTCACTGTGGAATTACCATGATTTAAACTGTGGAATTACCGTGATTCACACTGTGGAATTACCGTGACTCTCACTGTGTAAATACCGTAATTCATACTGTGGAATTACGGTGATTCACACTGTGGAATTACCTTGATTCACACTGTGGAATTACCGTGATTCTCACTGTGAAATTACCATGATTCACACTGTGGAATTACCGTGATTCACACTCTGTAATTACCGTGATTCACACTGTGGAATTACTGTGATTCGCACTGTGGAAATACCATGATTCACACTCTGTATGTACCGTGATTCGCACTGTGTATTTACCGTGAATCACACTGTGTAAATACCGTGATTCACACTGTGGAATTACCGTGATTCACACTTTGGAATTACCATGATTCACTGCGTGGAATTACCGTGATTTGCTCAGTGGAATTACCGTGATTCACAGTGTGGAATACCATGATTCACAGTGTGCGATTACCGTGATTCACACTGTGGTATTACCGTGATTCACACTGTGGAATTACCGTGATTCGCAGTGTGGAATTACCGTGATTCGCACTGTGGAATTACCGTGATTCACACTTTTGAATTACGGTGATTCTCACTGTTATTACCGTGATTCGCACTGTGGAATTACCGTGATTCTCAGTGTGGTATTACCATGATTCGCACTGTGGGTTTACCGTGATTCTCAGTGTGGTATTACCGTCACTCGCACTGAGGAATTGCCATGATTCGCACTGTGAAATTGCCATGATTCGCACTGTGGAATTACCATGATTCTCAGTGTGTTATTACCGTGATTCACACTGTGGAATTACCATGATACTGAGTTTGTACATACCGTTTTTCACACTGTAAAATTGCCATGAATCACACAGTGGAATTACCGTGATTGACAGTGTGGAATTACCGTGATTCTCAGTGTGTTATTACCGTGATTCGCACTGTGGAATTACCGTGATTCTCAGTGAGTTATTACCATGATTCACACTGTGTAATTACTGTGATCACTCTGTAGAATTACCTTGATTCTCAGTGTGGTATTACCACGATTCTCACTGTGTAATTACTTTGATTCACTCTGTGGAATTACCGTTATTCTCAGTGTGGTATTACAATGAATCTCCCTGTGTAATTACCGTGATTCACTCTGTGGAATTACCGTGATTCTCAGTGTGGTATTACCATCGTTCTCACTGTGTAATTAACGTAATTCACTCTGTGGAATTACCGTGATTCTCAGTGTGGAATTACCATGATTCACACTGTGGAATTACTGTGATTCACTCTGTGGAATTACCGTGATTCTCAGTGTGGTATTACCGTGATTCGCACTGTGGAATTACCGTGAATCACACTGTGGAATTACCATGATTCTCAGTGTGTTATTACCGTGATTCACACAGTGGAATTACCGTGACTCACTCTTTGGAATTACCGTTATTCTCAGTTTGGTATTACTGTGATTCGCACTGTGGAATTACCGTTAATCACACTGTGGAATGACCATGATTCTCAGTGTGTTATTACCGTGATTCACACAGTGGAATTACCGTCATTCTCAGTGTGGTATTACCGTGATTCACACTGTCTAATTACCGTTATTCACTCTTTGGAATTACCGTTATTCTCAGTTTGGTATTACTGTGATTCGCACTGTGGAATTACAGTGATTCACCCTTTGGAATTACCGTGAATCTCAGTGTGGTATTACCGTGATTCACACTTTGGAAATACCGTGATTCTCAGTGTGGAATTACCATGATTCACACTGTGGAATTACTGTGGTTCACTCTGTGGAATTACTGTGATTCTCAGTTTGTTATTACTCTGATTTGCACTGTGGAATTACCATGATTCACACTGTGGAATTACCATGATTCTCAGTGTGGTATTACTGTGATTCGCACTGTGGAATTACCGTGATTCACACTGTGGAATTACCATGATTCTCAGTGTGTTATTACCGTGATTCACACAGTGGAATTACCGTCATTCTCAGTGTGGTATTACCGTGATTCACACTGTGTAATTACCCTGATTCACTCTTTGGAATTACCGTTATTCTCAGTTTGGTATTACTGTGATTCGCACTGTGGAATTACAGCGATTCACCCTTTGGAATTACCGTGAATCTCAGTGTGGTATTACCGTGATTCACACTTTGGAATTACCATGATTCTCAGTGTGGAATTACCATGATTCACACTGTGGAATTACTGTGATTCACACTGTGGAATTACTGTGATTCTCAGTGTGGTATTACTCTGATTTGCACTGTGGAATTACCGTGATTCACACTGTGGAATTACCATGATTCTCAGTGTGGTATTACTCTGATTCGCACTGTGGAATTACCGTGATTCACACTGTGGAATTACCATGATTCTCAGTGTGGTATTACCGTGATTCACACTGTGGAATTACCATGATTCTCAGTGTGTTATTACCGAGATTCACAATGTGGAATTACCGTGATTCTCAGTGGGGTATTACCGTGATTCACACTGTGGAATTACCGTGATTCACTCTGTGGAATTACCGTGATTCACAGTGTGGTATTACTGTGATTCGCACTGTGTAATTACCGTGATACTCAGTGTGGTATTACCACGATTCTCATTCTGCACTTACTGTGATTCACTCTGTGGAATTACTGTTATTCTCAGTGTGGTATTACCATGATTCTCAGTGTGTTGTTACCGTAATTCACACTGTGGAATTACTGTGATTCACTCTGTGGAATTTCCGTGATTTTCACTGTGGAATTACCATGATTTAAACTGTGGAATTACCGTGACGCACACTGTGGAATGACCGTGACTCTTACTGTGTAAATACCATAATTCATTCTGTGGAATTACGGTGATTCACACTGTGGAATTACCTTGATTCACACTGTGGAATTACGATGATTCTCACTATGTAATTACCGTGATTCACAGTGTGGTATTACCATGATTCTCACTGTGTAATTACTGTGATTCAATCTGTGGAATTACCGTGATTCTCAATGTGGTATTATCATGATTCGCACTGTGTAATTACTGTGATTCACTCTGTGGAATTACCGTGATTCTCAGTGTGGAATTACCATGATTCACACTGTGTACTTACCGTGATTCACACTTTGGAATTACCGTGATTCTCAGTGTGGAATTACCATGATTCTCAGTTTGGATTTACCATGATTCGCACTGTGGAATTAGCGTTATTCTCAGTGTGTTATTACCGTTATTCTCACTGTGTAATTACCTTGATTCACACTGTGGTATTTCCGTGATTTTCACTGTGGAATTACCATGATTTAATCTGTGGAATTACCGTGATTCACACTGTGGAATTACCGTGACTCTCACTGTGTAAATACCGTAATTCATACTGTGGAATTACGGTGATTCACACTGTGGAATTACCTTGATTCACAGTGTGGAATTACGATGATTCTCACTATGTAATTACCGTGATTCACAGTGTGGTATTACCATGATTCTCACTGTGTAATTACTGTGATTCAATCTGTGGAATTACCGTGATTCTCAATGTGGTATTACCATGATTCGCACTGTGTAATTATTGTGATTCACTCTGTGGAATTACCGTGATTCTCAGTGTGGAATTAGCATGATTCACACTGTGTACTTACCGTGATTCACACTTTGGAATTACCGTGATTCTCAGTGTGGAATTACCATGATTCTCAGTTTGGAATTACCATGATTCGCACTGTGGAATTAGCGTTATTCTCAGTGTGTTATTACCGTTATTCTCACTGTGTAATTACCTTGATTCACACTGTGGTATTTCCGTGATTTTCACTGTGGAATTACCATGATTTAAACTGTGGAATTACCGTGATTCACACTGTGGAATTACCGTGACTCTCACTGTGTAAATACCGTAATTCATACTGTGGAATTACGGTGATTCACACTGTGGAATTACCTTGATTCACACTGTGGAATTACCGTGATTCTCACTGTGAAATTACCATGATTCACACTGTGGAATTACCGTGATTCACACTCTGTAATTACCGTGATTCACACTGTGGAATTACTGTGATTCGCACTGTGGAAATACCATGATTCACACTCTGTATTTACCGTGATTTGCACTGTGTATTTACCGTGATTCACACTGTGTAAATACCGTGATTCACACTGTGGAATTACCGTGATTCTCAGTGTGGAATTATCGTGATGCACACTGTGAAATTACCGTAATTCGCTCAGCGGAATTATCGTGTTTCACACTGTGGAATTACCGTGATTCACACTTTGGAATTACCGTGATTCACTGTGTGGAATTACCGTCATTTGCTCAGTGGAATTACCGTGATTCACAGTGTGGAATACCATGATTCACAGTGTGCGATTACCATGATTCACACTGTGGTATTACTGTGATTCACACTGTGGAATTACCATGATTCGCACTGTGGAATTACCGTGATTCGCACTGTGGAATTACCGTGATTCACACTTTTGAATTACTGTGATTCTCACTTTTATTACCGTGATTCGCACTGTGGAATTACCGTGATTCTCAGTGTGGTATTACCATGATTCGCACTGTGGGTTTACCCTGATTCTCAGTGTGGTATTACCGTCACTCGCACTGAGGAATTGCCATGATTCGCACTGTGAAATTGCCATGATTCGCACTGTGGAATTACCATGATTCTCAGTGTGTTATTACCGTGATTCACACTGTGGAATTACCATGATACTGAGTTTGTACATACCGTTATTCACACCGTAAAATTGCCATGAATCACACAGTGGAATTACCGTGATTGACACTGTGGAATTACCGGGATTCTCAGTGTGTTATTACCGTGATTCGCACTGTGGAATTACCGTGAATCACACTGTGGAATTACCGTGATTCTCAGTGTGGAATTACCATGATTCACACTGTGGAATTACTGTGATTCACTCTGTGGAATTACCGTGATTCTCAGTGTGGTATTACCGTGATTCGCACTGTGGAATTACCGTGAATCACACTGTGGAATTACCATGATTCTCAGTGTGTTATTACCGTGATTCACACAGTGGAATTACCGTGACTCACTCTTTGGAATTACCGTTATTCTCAGTTTGGTATTACTGTGATTCGCACTGTGGAATTACCGTTAATCACACTGTGGAATTACCATGATTCTCAGTGTGTTATTACCGTGATTCACACAGTGGAATTACCGTCATTCTCAGTGTGGTATTACCGTGATTCACACTGTGTAATTACCGTTATTCACTCTTTGGAATTACCGTTATTCTCAGTTTGGTATTACTGTGATTCGCACTGTGGAATTACAGTGATTCACCCTTTGGAATTACCGTGAATCTCAGTGTGGTATTACCGTGATTCACACTTTGGAAATACCGTGATTCTCAGTGTGGAATTACCATGATTCACACTGTGGAATTACTGTGATTCACACTGTGGAATTACTGTGATTCTCAGTGTGGTATTACTCTGATTTGCACTGTGGAATTACCGTGATTCACACTGTGGAATTACCATGATTCTCAGTGTGGTATTACTGTGATTCGCAGTGTGGAATTACCGTGATTCACACTGTGGAATTACCATGATTCTCAGTGTGGTATTACCGTGATTCACACTGTGGAATTACCATGATTCTCAGTGTGTTATTACCGAGATTCACAATGTGGAATTACCGTGATTCACTCTGTGGAATTACCGTGATTCTCAGTGTGGTATTACTGTGATTCGCACTGTGTAATTACCGTGATACTCAGTGTGGTATTACCACGATTCTCATTCTGCACTTACTGTGATTCACTCTGTGGAATTACTGTTATTCTCAGTGTGGTATTACCATGATTCTCAGTGTGTTGTTACCGTAATTCACACTGTGGAATTACTGTGATTCACTCTGTGGAATTTCCGTGATTTTCACTGTGGAATTACCATGATTTAAACTGTGGAGTTACCGTGACGCACACTGTGGAATGACCGTGACTCTTACTGTGTAAATACCATAATTCATTCTGTGGAATTACGGTGATTCACACTGTGGAATTACCTTGATTCACACTGTGGAATTACGATGATTCTCACTATGTAATTACCGTGATTCACAGTGTGGTATTACCATGATTCTCACTGTGTAATTACTGTGATTCAATCTGTGGAATTACCGTGATTCTCAATGTGGTATTATCATGATTCGCACTGTGTAATTACTGTGATTCACTCTGTGGAATTACCGTGATTCTCAGTGTGGAATTACCATGATTCACACTGTGTACTTACCGTGATTCACACTTTGGAATTACCGTGATTCTCAGTGTGGAATTACCATGATTCTCAGTT